>JAODAL010027223.1:0-55315 GCA_025379985.1 Phyllomedusa bahiana
CGGCAAATACAGCTATTCTCAAACCCCTCTAATCAAAAAAAAATTTTGGGATTCAAATTAAAACTGAAAGGTGTTACAAAAAAATCTGGACTGGGAAAAGTCCAAAAACACGTATTGTTATTTTTTGGGTATAATAAAGTTTTTTTTTGCACCTTTAAATTCACATGGGGTGAATATAGAAATTCCCTGTTTTAAGATTTACGTAGATGCTCGTCAATGAACAAATGTGGGTGTGCAAAAGTAAAAAAAAAAACGTAACTGTTTTGTTTTGGTATAAAAAAACGAATTTTTTGCCCTTTCAATTCCCCTGTGGTGAAAAAAGAATTGCTTTTTTAAATTTACGTAGATCTGCGTCAATGAAACAATTGGGTGCGCAAAAGTAAAAAAACCGTAACTTTATTTTTGGTTTAATAAAGGGTTTTTTTTGCACCTTTCAATTCCCCTGTGTGAAATAGAATTGCTGTTTTAAGATTTCGTAGTGCTGGTCAATGACAATGTTTGGGTGCCAAAATCAAAAAACACGTAACTGTTATGTTTTGGTAAATAAACGATTTTTTTTGCACCTTTCAAAAACCCCTGGGTGAATTAGAATTGCTGTTTTAAGATTTACGTAGATGCGCGTCAATGAACAATGCGGGGTGCCCCAAAGTCAAAAAAAACAAACTGTTATTTTTTGATATAATAAAGGGTTTTTTTTGCCCCTTTCAATTCCCCTGTGGTGAAATATAGAAATTGCTTTTTTAAAAGATTTAGTAGATGCTGCGCAATGAACAATGCTGGGTGGCAAAGTAAAAAAAAACCCCGTAACTGTGATGTTTTTTGTACGAACACGGATTTTTGGCAACAAACAACCTGGCTGACTACAAGATTGCTGGTTGAAATTTTAAACGAAAGGGGATATATAACAGTCATGGGTGTAATGGGAAAAAATTGAAAAATGAACCCATCTAAAAAGGTATACTGATAAAAAAGGGGTTTTTTGCAGCTAACAAGAGACCTGAGTTACTAAAATGTGTGTATCCAATTTTTAAGTTCAGGCTGCCCAATATCCAGGAAATTTTTTCAAAGCAAACTGTTAAAAATAAAGTTTTTCCACACAGTCCACACTAAGTCTTGGGAACTTTATCAGGTTTTTTAGATAAGTTTGTCTTGTTCCCCCGCGGGCCCCCCCCCCCTGACCCCCCCCGCCGTAAATTTTACGTGGTAGATGCGCTTTAAAATTTTAGTTTTAATCATAAAATCTTCAAATCTCTAAATAACTAAATTTTGGAAGGATAAACCTAATAGTAGGTCTTCTCGTGCAAAAAGACTAATTTCGCTGAGCTGTTTGGCCACAGGAGAGCGCGGTCCTTTTCCTAGAGAGCTGGAGACAAGGGCTGAAACGGAAACGCTGTTTTTTTGTAAAAAAGAGGGGGCATGTGATTTTTCCCGCCAATCGCAAACATACAATCCCCGTATGACGTCGAACACACATTCACCCTGCTCTTTTGTAATCTGATTTGTGGCCCCCAAAATTACAGGAACGCCGAAAAAGGCCGATTTAATAATATGCCAGATTTTAACCTTTAAATTTTCGCATATCTGAAATTTCATCACCATAAAAAACCTTGCCCATTTTAATTTGTCGATAAAAATCGCCAACATAATCCAGACCCTTCTCCAGAATCCCGGTCACTATAAAAAGTGTTATATTATTCATCTAGAAAAAGTATCCAGATCCTTCACCAAATTCCCGGGCACTAGAACTTTTTGTTTTTTACATCTAAAAATGTTTCCGACCCCTTTCCCGAATCCCCGGTCACTATAATTGTTATATTATTAAACTAGAAATTATCCCCGACCCTTTCCAGAGTCCTGGGCCTAAACTTGTTATATTTTACTCTAGAAATGTACCGACCTTCTCCCAAAACCCGGTCACTATAACTTTTAATTTTTACACTAGAAAAGTATCCCGACCCTTCCAGAATCCCGGTACATAAATTTTTCTATTATTACATCTAGAAAGTTCCAACCCCTTTTCCAACACGTTTCTATGTTTAAGTAGAAACCTTATTTCCTCTGGACGTGGAAGATGCCCCCTTAATAAGGGTAGGTGGTCAACCTTTTATTAAAGGGGGCCATAAGTTCAGGATCCACATTGTGTATTCAGGGTGCAAAACAGTTACAATGAGTGTCTCACTCTGGATGACCTGTATTGTCCTACATTACACAGTTAACCCATTGATTTTGATGAGAATTGTGTAATTCTTAGTTTCCCTTGTGATGGTGCTGAAAGAAAACTAAATACCGTAGTTACTATCAGATTTCAAAGCAAAGAAAAGGGTAACGTTCCTACATGTTATGTATAAAGCGTAACCCCAAAAAAACGTAACCTTTAATGGTCCGACTTAAAACACTTTCTAATGTATAGCAATTGATTAATCATCACAACAAATAGGCCACAACAAGTCATGACATATGAATACTCAAAAAATACCCGGTTTTGGGTATTCACATGGAGGGTAATTCCTTGCGTAGGGCAGCTTGGTGTTTTATCCAGGTAGGTATATTCTCAGTGTAAACTAAAGTAACAAATGTCATACAGTATTCTGGATTTAAACTACCTTTTCATGTATGCTATTACTCTTAACAGAGTACCCGCCCCAAAAAGAGGGGCCCTGTTAAACTCACCCTGAAAGACCTTAGAAATCCCAATCCCGGGGGGTTACACCGGGGTACAGAGGTACAGCACTCTTAGGGGGCCTGGGCCCCGGGGCAGTGCTACCCCCATTGCTCCTCTGGTAGTTCTGCTCCTGCTGGCGCGATCATAATACCACTGCGGGGGGCCAGGACGGCGCATGCTGCCTTTGAACACCCGAGCCCCCTCCCCCTTTTCAGGGCGGGGGTGCCCGGTGTTAGCAGGGGCTGCAGGTGTGGCCCCAGTGCTGAAAGGGCACCGATGGCGTCAAAATCGCCGCCCGCGCGCCGAGCAAGACTGCAGAGAGTAAGCTGTGAGGGAGCTTTGGGGGAGGTGAGTAAAATGATTTTTTTTTTTTTATTTAAAATAGCCCGTCTGACCCCCCTAAGCCCCCCTGAGCCCCCTTAGCCCCGCTGAGCCCCCCTATAGCCTGCCTGACCCCCTATAGCCCGCCTGATCCCCCTATGCTGCCTGACCCCCTTATAGCCTGCCCCTTTTCCCCTTTGCCTGCCTGATGCCCCCTATGCCTGCCCCGAGCCCCAAAACCTGCCTGAGCCCCCTATAGCCCCCCTGACCTATGCTGCCGATGCCCCCCAAAGCTGCCTGCCCCGTTATAGCCTGCCCCGACCCCCCTTTTTGCCTGCCTGAACCCCCCCAAGCCGCCGCCCCCTTATAGCCTGCCTGAGACTCCTATAGCCTTCCTGAGCCTCTCATGCCTGCCGACCCCCCTAAGCCTGCCTGAGCCCCCCTTTTACCCGTCTGAGCCCTCTTTGCCTGCCTGACCCCCTTTAAAACCTGCTACCCCTTAGCCCGCCTGACCCCCCATAGCTGCCGATCCCCCCATAGCCTGCCGGCCCCTTAAGCCTGCCTGCCCTTTTATGTCGCCTGTGCCCCCCATAGCCGCCTGGCCCATACCTGTTTAACCCCAAAAGCCTGTACCCCCTATAGCCTACCTGACCCCCATAGCCTGCCTGACCTCCTTATAGCCTGCCTGATGCCCCCTATAGCCTGCCTGACCCTATAGCCTGCCTGACCCCCCCATACCTCCCCGGGAACTCCCCTAGCTTGCCTGACCCCCCTATAGCCTGTCTGAGCCCTTTTATGGCCTGCCTGACCCCCCCCCCCTTTAGCCTCCCTACCCCCCCAATACCCTCCCTGCCCCCCCATAGCCCCCTGACTCCACCCATACCCTGCTGACCCCCCTATGTCTGCTGAGCCCCCTTAAAACTCCTGAGCCCTTCATAGTCCCCGAACCCCCCTATACCCTCCCCTGCCCCCCTATACCCATGACCCCCCATAGCCTGCCTGACCCCCATAGCCTGCCTGACCCCCTTCTAGCCTGCCTGAGCCCCCTATAGCCTGCCTGAAGCCCCCTATAGCCTGCCTGATGCCCCCTATAACATGCCTACCTATATGGCGCCTATAACCTACCTAAACCCAGCCTGCATACCTATATCGCCCCTATAGCCTATCTACCTATGTGGGCCCCACCTATGGCTTATCTACTTAGTTATGTGGTCCACCTCTGCCTATTTAGCTACAGGACCCTAGCAAACAGCCTACTTTAGCTACCTGTGGCTGCCTGCCCCTTTTCCAATACCTACCTACTTTTGCCTACCTACTTGGGGCCCACCTACAAACTACCTTGGCCTGCTACTTAGCTACCGGGGGCCTACCTACGCCTACCTATCTACCTGGGGCTGCCTACTTAATGGGGCCCCTTTCTACTGCCTCCTAGGGCCCAATCTAACTCCTACCTGTAGCCTGCCTGCCTAATTTTACCTTAAGGGCCTACAACCAATTAATGGGCGTTACCTGGTAACTTTATTCTGAGGGGTTTTAGGCCCTAGCGTAATACAACTCCAGCGGGTGAATCCCTGTTCCCCCTTCTAGGGACTGGCCCCTAAGCCCATGGCCTTACCCGCTCTCCCACCCCCGGGAAGTTTGTAAAGGTGGGGGCAGCGAGTGGGTGCTGGAAAAAATGAGGATTTTAAGATATTTTTGTTAAATCTGCAGAGACGATGGGTGGGCCCAAGAGAAGTCTTTTGCGGTTGGACCCGGGGGCAGAAAAAAAGGGAATTTTTAAGGACTCATCAGAGAAACGTCAATGTGAGTAAAGTGTAACTGCACTGTAATCATTATATGTCTGCAGAGCCTGTGAAAAAGTATCTTTTCATTATGGGTAAGGGGTCGCTCGGGTGGGATGGTGAGACGGGGCCCGTTTTTTGTCTTTTAGGCAAACAGGCGTTTATTTTCAGCCTTTAAAAAGACGAAATAAACCTGGGTTACCCTCGCCAAAAAAAAAGGAAAAAAAAACAGTTTACAAGTCCATGTGGGACACTTGCAGTCCTGTGTTTGATAAACCCCGGTTCCTTGTCTCCAGCTAGCTGGCGTGTAGTCTGTTCCTGGGTTTTTTTAGCACACCCAGAACTCTCCCCGCTACAACAATCAATCACCCTCCCTCCACCTGATTCCGGGTTACATACGCAACACAAAATCTCCCCTGGAACCCTGAAGATGTGGGAGCATCACCCACCCAACTCTATGATGCTCCTGTAAAAACCCAACCGAGACTATTTGCTCTGCAAGCATACTAACAGAAAAGTTGTCGCAACCTGCTCTCTGAAGACCCTGCTGCCCTGGTTTCCCCCGATTTTTTGGGCTTTCCCATAACGGGACTTTGAACCCGAGGGCTCGGGCGTTCTCGGCAGTGTGAAATCGTTCTCCCAAGCTACCGGCTATCGCTGACGTGGGCCCCCTTTGGGGCCACCCGGTCTGGATGGGTCGGGAGGGAATGTAGAACCGTCCTGACTACCTGCCCCACCATTGAGCCGGGGTGCATACGTCCGGCTTTTTACCCCTTTTTGCCCAGATGAAAAAATAAACATCTGGACTGGTAGGCTTGCCCTTTTACGTAAGTCCATTGGTGGACCCGCTGGGCCCGTCCGCCATGGTAACCCCAAGTCGTGCCAGGTTTTTCTGCTTTAAAATTTTGGGTATTCATTACACCCCTGGGGGAAAGGTCACAATAACCCTTCCGGGTCCCCGGTTAAAAGGGGTTAAGACCTTCCCCTTGCCCCGGTGGTGTGTTCTTGGGGGCCAACCGCTCAAACCAGTGAGGTCGTCCGCGTCTTCCCCCAGTGTCAGTTTTTGCAACGTTCCCCAACTCCTTCGGGCATTATTATGTCACTGTCACGGAGGGCCGGCTTTTCCCGCTGACCTATGGCTTCCATATGGCTTGCTGTTGGCGCCTGAGTGTGCTGAAACTTGTGGCTTCTTTTGGGGCCTGCTGTGTTGGGCCATGGTTGTGCTGGAGCCATGGTTGCTGCGGGGCCCTGCATCCCTCTTTATGGACGTGCTGAGCCCCCAAAAGCCCCCCTTTTTGGGCCTGCTGCTGCTGTGCCTTTCTTGCATAGGGATTTAAATTTCTCCTCCATGGAGGTGATGTAGTGGAGATCTCAGTTGCACCTTAACCCAGGACATTATATGTCCAAACAACAACAACAAAAAAAAAAACCCAACAGCCACACAGTTCTTCGGCAAAAACTGTGTCATTAGTAGTAGCAAAATTTAGGCTTCCCCCCTTTTTAAATTTGCGCTCTACGTTTTTGCACTGTTGTATGGCACAACCAGTGCCGAGATGCCCCCATAATTTCATACCTCCCCAAAAGTAAGGGTTACTCGGGGGTATGGCGGGGGCAGGACCGTCTTTAGATTTTCAGGCAAAAGGCCTTTATTTAGCCTTTAAACAGACAGCAACAAAAACCTGGGGCTTTCCTCAGCCAAAAAAAGAAGGAAACAAAAAAGTCTTACACATCCGTGTGGGACACTTGCGTCCTGTGTTCATATAAGCCTCCAGGGTTCCTTGTCTCCGTGAGTGGGTGTAGTCTGTTCCTGGGATTTTGTAGCACACCTCAGGAAATCCCAGATCACAGACAATTTTAAAAAAACACCCTCCCTCCCCCTGATCTCCCCGGTTACTCAGCAAAAACAAAAATCTGGCCCGGGAAACCCGAAGATGGGGAGCAGTCACCCCCCAACTTATGATGCTCCCGTGAAAACCAACCCAGACTATTTGCTCTGCAAGCATACAAACAAAAAAACGTACCTCACGGCACTTTATTGGAAACCCCTGCCAAACTGCCGTTAACATTTTAATTTCTAACAGCCAATCCAGGCGGCAACTAGTGCTTTTGGCATGTAACATGTCAAGACACTCCTGCAGTTAAAACCGAGCATCAGTTGGGGGAAGAAAGGTGTTTTTGAGTGCCTTGAACGTGCATGGTTTTTGGTGCCAAAAGGGCTGGTTAGTATTTCAGAAACTGCTGATCTCCTGGGATTTTCACACACAACATCTCTGGGTTTACAGAGAAGGGTTCCGAAAAAGAAAAAAATCCGTGAGGGCAGCCCTGTGGGGGAAAATGCCTTTGTTGATGCCAGAGGTCAAAGGAGAATGGCAGACTGGTTCGGCTATAAAAAGGAAAACAGTGACTCAAATACCACCGTTAAAACCCAAAAGGTAGGCAGAAAAAGCATTCTGAACGCACATAGGGCGAACTTGGGGCTTTTGGGCTACAGCAGCAGAAGACCACACCGGGTGCCACTCCTTTCAGCTAAGAACGGAAACTGAGGCCCCAATTTTCCCCCAACCCTCATCGAAATTGGGACAGTGAAGTTTGGGAAAAAAACGTTGCCTGGTCTGATGAGTCCGATTTCTGCTGCGACATTCGATGGTAGGGTCAAAATTTGGGCGTAAACAACAGAAAGCTGGATCCATCCTGCCTTGTATAAATGGTTCAGGCTGGTGGTGGTGGTTTCATGGTGTGGGGAATATTTTATTGGCCCTTTGGGCCCCTTGGGGTCCCAAATTGAGCATCGTTGCAACGCCACACCCCTACTGAGTATGTTGCTGACCATGTCCTTCCCTTTATGCCCACAATGTACCCAAATTGATGGCTACTTTCGGAAAATGCACCTGTCATAAAGCTGGTCATCTCAGACTGGTTTCTTAAAACTGAAAATGAGTTCATGACTCAAAATGGTCCACATCACCAGATTCAATCCAATAAGCATTTTTGGGGGAGTGGGGGAAAACGGGAGATTCGCATCATGGATTTTGCACCGACAAATCTGCGGCAACTGTTGATGCCATCATTAAATTTGGACCAAAATCTCTGAGGAATGCTTCAGCCCTTTTGAATTATGCCCGAAGAATTGAGGCAGTTCTGAAGGCAAAAGGGGGAAACCCCGTTACTAGCAGGGTTGTCCCTAATAAAGTGGCCGGTGGTGTATGCGTAACCTATCGCTGCTGACACCTAAAATTTTACAGGTTTTCCCCTCCCAATGCCGGGTCCTTGGTGACAAATATCCGGGCCACCACAATCCCTTTTGTCCTCTTAAAAATGGTCACCGCATGGAGGTAAATACACGTCTCAGAGTTGTGTACACGGTGTCTACCACTATATGTCATGTATGTGAAAATTCAGTCCGTAGGGACCTTGTACAGGTATATCAATAAAAGGGCGGCAATATAGGTTTTTTTAAAAGACTTTTTTCGGAATTATAGGGTATTATTCAGTCATGATGTGGTAGTAAGTTGTGGTCATGTTCTGGCAGTATAATCAGGTTCCTATGTAGTAGCACTATTGGTAATGTTAATCTGGTTATAGTGGGATTTGTCTGGTAGCGGTATGATGGGGAAATTTACTTGTATTATCTAGTAATTCGATGACCTAAGAGGTCCCGGTAAATGTTCTGGTCGGGGGAGGTGGGGGGGGGGGCATCCAAAAGCTTGCTATGGGACCCTGGCTTCTCTAGTTACGCCCCTGCCTAATCCTAATTAAAAATTTTTAAAAAACCAGAGCATTCCCATATGAAAGACGGGTCTTCAGTGAGATACCAACTGGACCAATAGAGAAAAGGAAACAAAAGTGTCCTAATTAAATTAAATCAAATGTCTTGCATATAGAAGGACATGATTATATTACCTCCTTGTGAATACCCAAACCATGTACTGTAGGTGAGTGACTTTATATGTTATGACTTGTTGTGGCCTATTTGTTGTGATGATATATTAGATTATATTAAGTGTTTTACGTGAGAGACAATTATGTGCTAAGTGTTTCTGATTTTAATTTGACCTTTGAATACCTATTGGATATTTTTGTTCCTGATATTTATTAAAGGTTATGTTTTATATATATATCATCTAGAGCTTTTTCCCTTTTCTTCTTTGCTGTGATTCATATTTGCTTGAGCTCTAATCCAATTCTGTCTGTGATTTGTTACAATTAGCTTTCCCCACAGTTTACAGCTGATAACTTGGAGTTTCAGCAGGGGATACTATGTGATCAGTTTGTTTTTAAGAGACCTTTCTAACAACAAGAGTGTACCTTAATCTGCAAAGAGGGAATGGCTCACACATAATCAGCTAATACTGAGAGACTCTAAGACTTGCTACCTATGGACTGAGAAGTTGGTAACTTTGCTAGAAGATGGACAGTTCAGTTTTGGATGGAAAATCTCAGACAGTGACCTATGCACCATCTGGAAAAGATGCGGGGCCCATCCCCCATAGGCCAAAATGGGTTAGAAAATGTATGAGAGACTAAAATTGTCCCAAATGTTTTTGTAAGGGTTGTCTTCACATTTACCCCTCCCACCATTAAAAAACGTAAAAAGACTAGCGTCGAACCCTCGGCCCTTCTGCATAGAACCAGTCTTGCAAAAAAACTTGCCCGACTGCCGTGGACAAAAGAGAATTCAGAAGATACAAAAGCCAGAGATCCTGGGTCACCAGCCCCTTGACCAGGAAGTCAGCCGGACGACTGAGGCACAGAGCTTGGGACACCAGTACTTCAACAAGCATAGAGGACTTCTGAGAAAGAGAGAACTAGTTCAGGTCCTTCCTCAGCAAAGAACCTTGCCAGGGAGGAGACTAAAGAAAACCCACTAAGTGTTTTGCCTGCATTGTGCTGCACTTGAGTTCTTCATTCCTTTTGACCATAACTCTCAACAGGTTAAACTTGATGTACATGTATCTTTACTTGAGAAGAATGTAACTACTGTATATGTGTTATTTCTTCACATGGAAAAGATTATGCTTGTCATCATTAATAGATGGAATGGTGTAAAATAATGCAAGCCATATGCCAGTTAGTAACTACTGTATAAGGTCAATTATATTGAATTTAGGCAAGATAAGCTTCTTTCAATAAGTAGTCAGGGAAGTGATGTCTGTATACAAGGTTATTTTCCACAATTTTTCAATATGATCTTTGATATGTGTCATTAATAGGCAATTAAAAGATTAGTAAGGATTACAAACTGTTATCGTATTTTACTGCCTCATAAACCTGTCGTTTTTGCCGTGTAACATGTTATGTTTTTTCAGAAATTAGCCAGTGTGACTCAAATTGTGACTAACACTTTTATTGTAGTAAGTCACATAAAGCAGATTTTAACCGCAAAACACAATTTATATGAAAGATGGAAAAATATAGTTGTTGTGGCGAATTACACATAGAACTATACCTTAGTATTATAGCAAAATTAATGTTTACTTAGACTGATTGTTATGAGTTGATGTTGGCATAAATTGACCATGTTAAGACAAAGAAAGTAAGGTTTGAAATTATTTATTTTATATATTGTGTTGCTTTTTAATAAATTCAATGTGCCTGTCAATGGATATAGGCGCAATGTAGCTCATGCATGCCAATGTCTTAATGAGACTGGAGGATGGCAAGACATATAAAGAGTTAAGGTAAAAGCATCCTGCCGGACTATAGTTTACATAAGCCCTAAAGACAAATAATTATTCAAATAGGAAAATGCTGACTAGTATAGTGTGCGGAGAGGGAGGGTGACGACCGCATGAAACGTGATGTAATGCACAAACTTGGACAGCAAAGCAAACAGCTACAGGAAGATGAATGCTCAGGCTGGTATCTATGTTTTTTACAATATTTTACAATTGATAATCTCACAAAAGTGAGTTTCCTCCCCTCCCACATTTTGTCTAAATAGGTATGTATTTTCTTTGTCACATGGACTAGCATGATAAGATAAGATACTTGATACAATGTAAAGTAGTCAAGTGTACTAGCTTGTACTTACGCTCATCTCGTTAAGTGTCATGTGACTCGTTACGAGGTCTCAGATGTGAATAGGAATCAGGTGTGTTAAATTTGGTGTTCTCTCTCTCTCACATTCTTATACTGGTCACTGGAAGTTCAACATGGCACCTAATAACAAAAAACGGTCTGATGATCTAGAAAAAAGAATTATAAGAGGCTATAAGAAGATTGCCAACACCCTGAAACTGAGCGGCAGCATGATGGCCAAGACCATACAGTGGTTTCAGAGCAGTCCTCGTCATGGTCGAACAAAGAAGTTGAGTGCAGCGTAGCCAGATGCAAATCCAGGAGGTTGAGTTTCAAATTGTAATACGTTTGCTGCACCGCAACATTGCCTGATATGGTAGGCATTAAGGACTTGTATGGTCGAGGGGCAGGGCCATTCGTCGTGTGCTATGTACCCGCTCACTGCTATGTAATTAAGATCTGTTAGCTGTCGATCCAGTCTGCAAGCGGTCTTCTAACAGATGAGATGCAGCAAGAAGAGCCCCAATAAGCAAGTTTGGCTTAAGACAAGCACACTGAGAACTAATGTACTGGAACTATGTCCTGTGCATGCTGATGAGAAGAAGATAAACGTATTGTTTTCAAGATGGTTGTCCATCGTTTGCTTTGTGGTACGGGTTGTGGGATGGGGTAACCAGGTGAGGGAGTACAAAGAAGAAAGTGTATTGTGTGTTTGCCTTATAATGAAGTCATGGTAGTGGTGAGTGCTCAGAATGATGCGTCAGTTGTCATTGGTTTTGGGGGAGCATGTGTGCTGCTGGGGAGCGTTCATTCATTGGTGGGAACCATGAATGCCAACATGTATTGCTGTGATATACTTAGCATAGCATGATACCGCCTCCACTGTTCGAAAAACTGCTGGCCGAAAGAGGAGTATATTCTAGATGATAACAATTCCCAGACACCACCTCCCAGGCAAGACCAATTCGCTATGCTTATCTTGAAAGAATGAGGCGTTAAGGTGTGCTGGAGATAATGGCCAGCAGTCTCCAGACCTAAACTCTATGATGAATCTGTGGAGCATGCTCAAAAGAAGGGTCTTCGAGGAACGAATAGGGAAACGGTTTTCTGACATCCACCAGGCTCCCTGATGTGTTGATGTCAAAGAGGTGTAGAAGATCATACCAGTGTGATGACCTGTGAGCTCTAGTGAGACTACCATGCCAAGAGGTTTAAGCGTTAGTGCTGGGAAAATAATAGTGGCCACACCAAAGATAGGATATACTTGCGCATATTTGTCGTATTTGTCACTTGAGTGGGTTTGACATCTGATGGCTGTGTGTTGAGTTATTTTGAGGAAGGCTCAGCCAAAAATATACACTGTTATACAAAGCTGTACATTGATGACTTTGACATTTGTTCAGAAAGTGTCATATCTTCTGTTGTAAATGACATTATCAAGTGGTCAGTCTATGGTTTTACTGCAAGGACATAGGCGGGCGTTGTCAAGAAGCAGACTGTGATCTGTTTTTATGAAGAATATGTGAGGTAGAAGTGACTGGATAGGGTGGGGGCTCGGGGCGGCTGTGGATATTTTCGTTCAAGCTTGTGCAAAGTGCGTTTAACACTGTCACACTTCTATAGGCTTCTATTGGGTATAGTCAAAGGCCCTTCGGGTTAAGGTAATAACAGTGTTGTAACAGGGTTTAAAATCTGGATATTGGAACTCGTACCTAGAGAGTGTGGGTTGGTAAATGACTGCCGTACTCTGAATGGTCCGCCAATGTTCTAAGTCTCGTTTGTGAAGTAGTTGACCCATTGTGTCAGCTACTGGGTCCTCCTCTTTATTCAAAGTACTTATTAAGGATTTAGTGGCAGGGGGGCTTATTAGCACTCCTTTCTGTTATGCGGATTGACAACAAGTATATGTAGTGTAGTTGCAATCTATGGACAGATGTTCATAATATTGCAAGCAGGACAGGTCACACCCGTGAGTGTTTGCTGCATCCACTTGCCAATATGATGCCGGTTCAGTCGATGGATAAATGATAGTAGTTCATGCTGTTGGAGTACAGAATAATCTGCAGGTATCATTATGTCCTAGGTGGTAAAAATTAAATCATGGTTGAGGAGGATCTGGCAGTTCTTGTAGATCATAGATTACATAGAACAGCATGTCAAATGTCGATCATCAGCTCTACGCAAGAGGATTTTGGCATATACTCAGGGGGCAGGGATGCAAGTATGTCAATATTAGCTACTACTATAAGCATTAGATGGCTGCCCTCAACTGGGATATGCACGAGTGCAGAAGACGTAACAAACTAAACTGTAAGGGAATAGAGCGATCCTCTATCCATTAATCCATTAGTTATGAGGATGAGATTATAAGAATTTAACTTACTTTAGTCTTGAGAAAGATGACTATGGGAGAATAGTTAATAGCGTTTGTAATGGCTGAAAAAGACAGAGCGTCCAACGTCAGCCTATGGTGCTAAAGAGTTCAACCCACGAAGGAAGCGCAAAAAAACATGAGTCGGGTAGAGCAGTTGTTCCTCATTTTAGGGGAAAAAATCCTTTATCCGATCTCAGAATAAATTCATGGGTAGTCAACGAGAACTTCTCCAGTATTCATGGTCGACTATAACTTTTTTTATTATTCATCTAGAAATGTATATTAGACCCCTGTTTAAATGTTAGTGAATTAGCCATGACATGAGTTCCTCTGGCAGAGAGTTCCACAGTCTTAATGCTTAGCAGTTAAGAATCCCTTCGCTATGTTTATGGTAGAAAACGTTCTTTGCCTCTTGGCGTGTAGAGGATTTCCGCCTTTCTTCTGGATTACGATCCTGGCGTCTTAACTGTATCTTTGGATGAGGTCTCTATACTGTTCCTTGTAATATATTTAAAACATATTTATATGTTCCCCCCGAAGCCGTCTTTTCTTTCCAAACTAACTTAACCCCTAAGTTTCTGGGTATTGGCACGTCGCACCCAATCCTTTGTATCATTTTTGTTGCCCGCCTTTGTACCTGTAAGCTCTACATATGTCTTTCATGTGCGCAATGGTGGCCAAAAAAATGTACACGATATTCCATGTGTGGCTGTCCACAATGCTTGTATAATTGGTATAAGGAAGAGATAATGTTTCATCATGTGCATCGTTGCCTCCACCTTAGATACACAGCATGATCCTTTTTTGCCTTGGCAGCGGCATGCCATGACACGGACTGCTACATTTTCGTTTACACTTCACCAGCGATTCCAAGTCCTTCTCCAGATCTCATTTACCGCGTTTTTCCCTATTTGAATCATGACGTCCTGTAATGATTTTTACGTCGCCCATGTGCATTAAAGCTTCGCATTTTTTCTTGTGTTAAACGCTCACCTGCTCATTTCTCTGCCCAGGCACTCCTACTTATCAAGATCGCTTGTATATAAAGCGTTATCCTCTATTATGTTGATTACGTTACAGAAGCTTAGTATCTGTCTGCAAAGGAATGATTATTTGCTGCACATGATGTCAATTTATACAAGTACAGGAAATGGCCCCACTATAAAAGTGTGGTTGAAAGCTATTTCATGTAAATAACGCCCTATCAAAAAGGCAATTGGACATTGCCTGTTCATATTAAAGAAAAAAGGATGATCAACCTGTGCCTAGAGGGAGGTAAAGTCGCTATTCACACATGAGAACTGTCATATCTGTGGAATAAAACCTAACCTGAGATAGCTGGTCACAGCAGTAGGTTAAATTTAACGCCTTTCTGTGGAACCCTCAGGTATACGTACCTGAATGAATAGAAAAAATTATAAAACCTATGTAGCAACGAGATACTCTAGATCCATTCTGATGGCTAATGTTATGAGCAGCAGAAGTTACATAGTGAAACATGTAGTTTACAATAGACACTTTTATAAGAAGGAACTGCACATGCTATTGGATGTTTTGTCTCAACTATCTGACTATGAAAATCAGAGATAACCGTTGCCCAGTGTTATGTCAATTTAGGAACGCATAATTGATTTTATATTGCCAAATGGCCAGTAATAATGGGAGATGAGATGTTGTTGATGGCGATTTTCTATACTTTTGAAACGGGAATAAGTTACATACACTAGGGTACAATGCACTTTTAAACAATGTGGGGACGGCCCATATGATGTCATGTGTTGGAGTTTCTGATAGGCTTGTATTGGCAAGCATCTGAGTTAGCAGACACACCTGTGGATTTATGTTAATTGCCACCAATATAGAACACACTGCTTCTGTGTGTAACATTGGCTGAAAGTCTGAGCCAAAGAAAAGAAAAGTGAAATGAAAGAAAGATTAAGAAAGCTGAAAAAGAAAGAAGATAAGACAATGAAATAGACAATAGAAAGAAGAAAAAGAAAGAAAGAAAGAAGAAAAATTGTAGACTTGCACAATTCGTAGATATCCTTGATTGCAATTCAAGGGGATACCTGAAAGGTGCCTCGTTCATCTGTACAAACAATTATACACAAGTACAAACAAGATGGGAACACTACTGAAGAAAGAGATGGGTTCTGTGTCCCAGAGATGAAAATGCTTTGGCCTGACATGTGCATATCAACCCCCAGACCAAAGCAAAAATCTTTGAAGCTGCTGGCGGGGAACGTTGGTACGTATTGACCCCCCCCCCCCCCCCCCCATTGTCATTATGCACAGTGAAATGCAGTACTTTATAGAGATGGTAGTGGAATTCGTATTTCAACTAACGTAAGTGGAATCTCGTTAGAATTTCAGAAACAAATTTGTTCTTGGAATGCTCACGCAAAATTACATGGCAATTCATGGTAACTATGGGTTAGGTAAGAAAGGATGCCCTAAATGCAAGTGCAGTGACATTGCACAAAGCCCGAATCTAGCAGCCAGACAGCCCTTCTGTGAATGTCACAGCCCTGAGTAAAGTAGGGCAGCCGATGTTAAATTTCTGTCACTTTGTCACGTGTCTCGTTATGAACAAGCATTCTCTGTATGCACGTAGTAGTAGTAGATTGTTACTCTGCTGTAATAATACGTCCAATTTTCGACTGTACTTGGTGTGTAGAAATACTTTTCAAATACAAGGTTGGTGTGGTCATTATACACAACTGATTCCTTGAACCAGTGTTTATTTTGGGATATTGCTATCTGTGGCAAAGAGTTAATTTATTCACTTATTGTGGGGAACTCTGTGTCAAATCCAGTGTGTGTATGTCTCCCCTACAAACATCTGAAATCCATCCATTTCAGTCTGTAGAGATATTGCTATCTGTGGCAAAGAGTTAATTTTTTTCACTTATTGTAGTGATCCTGTTAATCACTGATACATGTAGCGCCCCCCACCCTGAAAGAGTGCAGTAATTTTGTGTTGACGTCACTGATCATTTTTCCCTTCCTTTCATCCGTCAGTGTCCGCTTTCAATCGGTCAATAATCCATCAGTATTCAAAAGCCTAAAATAAACAGGAGTTGATCCAAAACAGAGATGACAAAGAAATGGAACATTTGCATGTCTTCTGTGTTTTGTATCCATTCCTGCTTTTGGGTACCTAATCATCAGACAATCCTGATGTAAACAAAGGACCATGTCATACTGGCCTTACGGCTTCTTTGAAGACGCTATTGGTTGTGTTTGTCCTTTTCATTCCTTCTGACAGATTAAAAGAAGGTGAAAACCAAACATAGTAGAAACGTCAGAGCGGTGGAGTGTGGAAACAGCATTAGGAAACCACTGGGTGGACGAGTGAGAGAGTGGTCAGTTAGCAGCAGCATGAGTAATTTACAGAGTGGCACAAAGACAGACCGTGGAGGTGGCAGCAGTATGAGTAGTTTACAGAGGGGTACAATGACAGATTGTGGAGGTGGCAGCAGCATGAGTAGGCCACAGATTGGCACAATTACAAAATGTGGAGGTGGCGGCAGCAACAGCAGCATTAGGCCGGAGAGTGGCACAATGAAATAATTTTGAGATGGCAGCAGCAAGCCAGAGAGTGACATGGTGACATAGCCTGGAGGTGACAGCTGTCACAGCAGCATGAGGAGAACCTAGTGGTTAGGTGGCAGCAGCATCAGAAGGTTACATAATGGCCCAGTGAAGAGTAGGGAAGTGGGTGGCAATACCAGTCCCTGGTAAAGATGGTGGGTGGTAGATAGAGCAGCTGACAGCAGATGTGTGGCATGGGGCAGGTGGCAGCATCAGAATAGTAACTGAGGCAGGTAGCCAGAAGAATCCAGACTCATTTGTTAAAGTCTGGGTGAGGCAGCATGGCTGATCTAATCTGATGCATCAGGCATTGATGTGTGGAAATCCTGGCTGATCCACGCCTGATTTATCTTGACAAAGGTGAGTCTTTCTTGCAATCCAATAAACGTCTTGGACAACTATAGCACTTATATATTTTCAACTTTTCTTAATTTTTATTTTTCATGCTTTTTATTATATTGCTTTAACATCACTTATTGCATATTCAAATATTTAGAAAAGTGCTTTAGAAAGTGCAGTCTTTGGCTCCTTATGGAGATGTGCAGGAACAAAAATTGGCAAGAGATTGTCAAAAAATTACCAAAGTGCCTACGTGATACCAATGAGTTTTTGGAACACATAGAGAATATAGATGTCAGTAACATCACAATGCTCTGCACGTTAGATATAAAAAGTCTCTATACATATATACCAACAGATGATGGAATTGAAATAATAAGGGAACACCTTAAAAAAGACAAAAATCTGACTAATCCAAAAATATCTTTCCTTATGAAATTGTTAGATGTCATATTATGAGACAATTATTTCAGATTTGGGGGTGACTTCTACCTACAACGTCAAGGAACCTCTATGGGATCCCCGGTCGCACCCAGTTTCGCAAATATATATGTTGAACATGTTGAGACTAAATATATCGTCCAAGGACCATATGGCCATTTGATTGGCATGTGGTTAAGATATGTGGACGACATATTTTTGCTATGGAAGGGTAGTGAAATAGAATTTAAAAGCTTCAACCAGTACATAAATAATATCCAACCATTGCTTGAATTCACAGCAACGGTAGATAGTATTAAAATTAACTTTTTAGATGTTACGGTATACAAAAAAGGACACAAATTAGAAGCCACCCTTTATAGAAAAATGACGGATAAAAATAACATGTTACATCAGAATAGTTTTCATGCCCCTAATGTAACAAAAGGAATCCCAAAAGGACAGTTTTCTAGAATTCGGAGAATATGTTCTACAGATGAAGAATATAAAATCAACAAAAATAAGATGATAGAAAAATTTGTAGATAGAGGGCATTCTAGGAAGTACGTTACCAAAATAGCTGAGGAGGTAGAAAATCTATCTAGAAAAGAATTGAGGTGCAATAAGAAGATACAAAGAGCACAAGATAATATTGATTATATCTCAGTGTATGATGATCATGCAGGTTTAGTTAAAAACACTATACTTAAGTGGTGGAAGATCTTACAAAGTGATCAAAAATTTGGGAAATTGTTTCTAGAAAAACCACAGTTTGTCTATCGTAGAGGACAAACCATTGGTAGTATGGTAGTTCATTCTGATTTAAAACCTAAAAAAACACGACAAAGTGTGTTGAGCACCTTAAAAAGAGGAACTTATCCTTGCTTAAGCTGCCAAAACTGTGCAGGGATAATAAAAGGAGAATATATCAATCACCCGACGAAAGGATATAAAATTAAAAGCAGGGGCTTCTTTACATCTAACACACTGAATGCCGGGTACATGTTAAAGTGCCCGTGCGGCAAAGTTTATGTTGGACAGACCAGCCGTCAAGTCAAAGTAAGATTCAATGAACACAGTTCACATATCAGGTTGTTCAAGTCGCGACAAGCAGAAGGTAAATAGGAAAACACAAAAAAATTTGGCGAAACATCTGTTGCCAAACATTTTTTTGAGTTCAAGCACAACATCAGTGAACTTAAGTGGTACATCCTAGAGCAAGTAGAGGGTACAAATGAAGCAGATATCAAAAGAAAACTATTACAGAGGGAGGTTTACTGGATTTCCAGAATGGAATCCATGAGTCCTATTGGCCTCAATATGGAATGTAAATGGAGTGTGTTTTCATAGTGCAAGCTCTGTGTATATAGGTCGTCATAGAGGATATAAGATAGTGAAGAGTTAACAAGGTATGTAGGTTACCTATATAAAGCACAGATGCCGGCACGGAAGGTGAGCTTGAGAAAGGGGTACGCCCCGAAATGTCGCGCAGGCGCACAAACCTTCTTGTCAGATGACAAGAGGATCAGAGCGAGGAGTGGAAAGGCTATAGACAGATCAGTATGGAACACAGAAAGCTGGAGGTTCCGATTAAGCTAAGTGCTCCATTGTTGATGTTGCAGGTTACTAGGCTTACTGTCACGGTATAAGGTTTTACCTGTCTGAAAGTTATTTAATAGTTTCCGTGCGGACTCGTATTAATACGTATGAGATTTTTTCCATTGTATGGCAATTTTTGTTCCTGCAAATCTCCATAAGGAGCCAAAGACTGCACTTTCTAAAGCACTTTTCTAAATATTTGAATATGCAATAAGTGATGTTAAAGCAATATAATAAAAAGCATGAAAAATAAAAATTAAGAAAAGTTGAAAATATATAAGTGCTATAGCTGTCCAAGACGTTTATTGGATTGCATGAAGTTTGGGGCTGGACAGCCTATCCTGGACGACTTTTGTATTTTGGATTATATGCTGATTATATATTTGGTTAAAGGTGAGTCTTTCCACATTTTGGGTGGACAAGCGAGTTCTCCTTGGGGTAACTATTGCACCCACGGCACTGACTCTTCACCTCTCCACCTCAGCTCGGCACAAGCCATCAGTTCTCTGAACAGTGCAGTGTCCACCATTTGAAAAGGGAGGGACTGCAGTACCACCAACTTGGACAGGGGCACGGTCAGCTTCTGCGCCATAGGATATCTTAACGCATACTGCTGTCTCTTGGTAATCGCCTCGGTGAATGACTGCTGGCACAATGAGTGGCGAGGAGCAGGAGCATCTGGACCAGTAGATGATAGGACAGACAGTTCCCTTCAGCAGAGGTGGTGGAGCGTTGACTGCCTGAAATGGGATGTGTGCCACTAGATGCTGCTGCTGTTGCTGCAGTAGGATGGACCACCACATCTGAGACACGTTTCTCCCAGGCCACTGATTGGTGATGCTGCATATGTTGATGCAGGGCTGTGGTGCCAACAATTAGATTCCTAGTCATGCTTCACTTTCTGCCCACAGATTCTACATATACCCATGTATTTAAAAGGTGTTTCACCTTATAAGTGAAAAAGTAACTCTTTGGCGCAGAGAGCAATATCCCAAAATAATAACCTGCCTGTAATGGAGATGTGTGTATGTGAGAAATCTTTGTAGCTCTACATGTATCAGGGTTTAACAGAACAGGTTCTGTCATAATCTGTGGACTCATCTGATGACGGTGTAAAAGGAGTGCCCTTTTTGACGCTATAGTGGGATCTTGGCCCTGAGTTCGGTTCTTTCCAGCTGGCGCTGGCATTACCTTGTCAGGCTGCATTCCTGCTTAAGTTATTTGGTCAGTTTTGACCATGTAACTGCCCAGATAAGTGAAGAGTGAAGCGATTCTAGGAGCGGCGGCAGTCATCTGCATGTCATACTAAAACACAGCATTGTATGAAGACAAAACCAAGCTTCCTCTGCATATTTCTGCATGGCACAATGTTCTACAACACCCTACAGGCTCTCTGCAGCCAGGAAATAGCTGTTTTTAACGTGATTTGTCGCGAATGAATTTGGAACGAACCAAAATTTTGGGAAAAATTTGATGAATCAGCCGAATCGAATTTTTGAGAAATTCGCTCATCTCTAGTACTGTATCAACATGGGCTGGAAGGCCACTCTGCCAGGAAGAAGCCATTATTCCAATAGAAACATATAGAAGCCAGATTAGTGTTTGCAAATGCACACAGGAACAAAGACCTACATTTTTGGAGACATGTCTGATGGTCTAATGAAACTAAAATTGAACTATGAACTAAGGTCAATATACTTATATTAACCCCTTAAGAACCAAGCCAGTTTTGGCCCTACTGACACAGCCTTATTTTTTTAATCTGGCATGTGTCACTTTATGTGAGAATAACTTTTTGACACTTTTACTTATCTATGTGATTCAGAGATTGTTTTCATCGGGGACACATTTTCTTTAAAATAGTAAAAAATTTTTTGGGTTTCTATACAACCCTTTTTTTTTTCTTTTAAAAAAAAAAAAATAAAAAAATTTTTGGAAAAAAATTTGGGAAAAACATTTGTTTTTTTTTGAAGTTTTTAAAATTTCTGCGTGCAAGACAGATAATTATTTCCCCGGGCAAATATTTTTATATCTAGCATCACCTTTTTTTCCTTTATAGGTTGGCATGATTTTTTAAAAGTCTTTTTTTTTTACGACCCTTTTGGGGGGCTTAGAAACTTAGTATTTAATTTTTTCCCCATTTTCAAGGGAAAAATTTGCAATATACATTTTTTTAGGGACCACTCCCGTTTTTGACGTGGCTTTAGGGGCCTGCATGTTAGATACCACCCCTAAAATTTACCCATCTAGGAAAAGACCACTTAAAGGTTTTTTAAAAACAGTGATTGGAAGTTTGCTAACCCTTTTGGGGATTTTACAGATGTTTTAAAACGAGGTGGAGGTGAAATTTAAAAAATTTTACCCCTTTTTGCGATTTTAAAATTAATATTTTTTCCAATAATAGGAAAAGTAACGGTAAAAGCAATTTACTATCAAATTTCCCCCGGGGCCAACCCTTTTTTAAAATATCCCCCTTTTTCAAAAAAAACACTTTTATTCAAACAGGAAAACACATTTTTTCACGCCATTTGTCTAGGGGCCATAAAATTTTTTATTTTTTTGTGTAAAGGGGCTGTGTACAGGCTTGTTTTTTTTCGGGGGGTTAGTTTTTATTTGGGATCAAATTTTGGCGGAAAAGACTTTTTTATCATTTTAAAAATCGTTTTTGGGAAAAAAGGGTCAAAAAAATACCTCAATCCTTGTAGTGTTTTTTTTTTTTTTATTTTTTAAAAAGCGCTCACTCGTGAAATAAACCGTAATTTTAAATTTTGCTTTACTATGTGGGGGCATACGATTATTGGGGGAAAAACCCAAAATTTTATAGTTTTTTTTTTTGTTTAGCACTTTAAAAAAAAAAAAAAATGTTTTTTTGTGTGTAAAAGAATATTTAGCATGACTATCTTTGAGAGCATAACTTTTTTTTTTTTCCGTATACAAAACTGTGTAAGGCCTTTTTTTTTTGGGGGGATAATGACTTTTTAAATTTGGCCAAACTTGGGGCATTTATAGGGGTTTTTGATCGCTTTTTTTCCATTTTATGTGTGGGGAAAACAAAAATCTTAATCTGTGATTGTTTTTTTTTTTTTTTATTTACGGCGTTTACCGACGGGTTAATTTAACTGACCAGATTTATAGGGCAGGCATTCACTGCCACGTACAAAAGGGCAACACCAAATTTTAACCTAAAAGTGTTTTTTTCGTATACAGAACTGTGTAGGACTTTTTTTTGTGGGATGAACTGACGTTTTAATTGGCACAAAGTTGGCATTTATAGGGGTTTATGATCACTTTTTATTTCATTTTATTGGCGATTGGCATTTTTTAAAGGGGAAAAGGGAAATGTACGAGTTTTTTATTTTATTTTTCGTGTTTGTGTGTTACTTATTTTTCACATTTTTTACTTTTTCACATTTTTTTTTTTTACTTTTCCCCATAGGGGATTTGAATGAGTGATCTTTAGATCTCTCATTCAATAGGAATCACTACTATGGCAACTGTCAGTCACGATGTCGGGCCATGCCCACAGGGAGTAATATCGGGTCGGGGCCGACGCTGCGGAATGTCAACTGTAATATACAGCTGACATCCCGCGGCGATCGCGCGAACTCTGCTTTAGAGTTCACGCGATCCTCAGGACGTATGCATACGTCCAGGTGCGTTAACCCCCAAACTACCTGGACGTATGCATACGTCCTAGTTCGTTAAGGGGTTAAAGGTCAATATACAGAACTCTCCCAAGATCTATTTATAACCAGGACAGAACAGAACAGAACAAGGGGGCATCCTCTACGCCAAGAGGAAAGAACGTTTCTACATTAACATAGAAAGGGATTCTTTACTGTAAGAGCAGTGAGACTGTGGAAATCTGTGGCAGAGGAACTTGTCATGATGAATTCACTAACAGAGTTCAAGTTATAGTGACCAGGATTCTGGAGGAGGGTCGTTGATCCAGGGATTTATTCTGATTGTCAGATTAGAGACGGGAAAGGATTTTTTCCCTAAAATTAGGACAATTGGCTTTTATCTCATGGTTTTTTTTTCCTTCCTTTAGATCAACACTGTAGCATAATAGGCTGAACTAGATGGACGTCTGTCTTTTTTCGGCCTTGCAAACTATGCAACTATATTCGGCCATAATGACCATCATTACGTTTGGAGGAAAAGGGAGAAGCTTGGAAGCCTAAAAACACCATCCCAACTGTGAACATGGATGTGGAAGCATCATGTTGTTTTGCTGCAGGAGGGGCTGGTGCACTTCACAAAATAGATGGCATAATGAGGAAAGAAGATTATGTGGCAATCTAAAAGCAACATTAAGACATCAGCCAGGAAAGAAAAAGTTGGGCCCGGCAATGGGTCTCCTAAATGGACAATGACCCAAAGCTACTGCCAAAACGGGTCACACAGTTGCTTAGGTAATAAGTGAGGTTTTGGAGTGGCCCATCACAAACCCCCTGATCTCAATCCCATTAAAAAATTTATGGGAAAATCTGAAAATGCAGGTGACCTACAAAAGGACTCGTTACCCGTTTGTAGGGGAATGAGTCAAAATTTTATACAACAAATGTGAGAAGCTTATGGAAGAATACCCAAAACGTTTGCCAAAAGTCATAATTAATGGGCAATGCTCCCAATACTAATGAAATGTAAGGAAATTTTTAAATTTGAGAAAGAAATAAAAAGATTAAAAAATATTCTCTTTCATTATTTCTGGCTTTGGCAAATATAAAACAATTGGGGTTTCCCCTAATTGCCCGAAATGGGGAAAAAGGTTTTATTCTGATTTATGAAAGAATTGATAAAAACATACATATGTGTCTTTTTATAAAGTATATCTTAACTTCTGGTTTCAACTGTACAGTAAGTATTCATTTAGGGCAGATTGGTTCTTGTCTTAGGAGTTCCAAGTCTTCATCAGTAGGAAAAATAGATTAAAATTTCCTATCCCCCCCCTTACCCCCCACATATTTCATCACCCTTGGTTAAAATTGGTGTTTTAAAAGTAGAGAGGGCAAATCGTTTCTAACGAAGGGGAATTCGTTTAGAATTTCAGGAAATCTTCGGTTCGAACGAAGTCGAACTTTTGGGGTACTTCGGGTGAACGAGTGTGTTTTGATGAAAAAAAATGGCTGCGGCACATGGGTTACAGGGGGAAAAGCACTTGGGGGGAAAAAAGGGCATGCTGTGATGTGCGAGGTAAAGCCAATCAGGATCGGCGGGTTCTGTGACGTCACCGACTATTAAGTCCCGGGCCGACCCCGGGGCTCACCTCCTTCAGTGCTCATAGGGAAGGTGTTGCGGGCTTTTTAGTTTACTGAAGAATTAAATTTTTTATGCGTTTTTCTGGGGGGTGCTCAGCTTGCTCAGAGACGTTTCTTAAATGTTCTATTTTAATTTTTTGGGGAAATTGGATTGAAACCCCAGTGTGCGCCCATGCAGCTGCATAAATTCAATATCCAAGGGGGATCTAACCCGTTCCTGTTTATTCATTTAAAGAAACAGCTTTTTTACAATAAAAAATCCACTTCATTTTTGGCTGCTCAAATCTATTCGCAATTTAATCCGGGGTTTTTTTAGCGTTGTTTTGCTGGTGTGTAAAAAAAAAATAAACCCGTTTTTTTTCAAGAAAAATTTTAAAATTTTTCTTTAGCCTAATTCACAGCAAAGGTTTAATTTAAAAATGATCTCTTGTTGTGGGGGCGTAGAAAACAGCAATTGTAACATGCTAAAAAGCTATATTTTGTGGGGCTCAATTCTTTGGGCCAATTTACATCAGGGTTTAAATTAAGCTTTTTTTTGCTGGTGTGCTGAAAAAAAAATTAAACCGTCTTTTTCACGCCAAATATTAATTTTTCTGTAGCCTAATTCACAAGAAAAGGTTAATTACAACTTTTCTTTGTTGTTGTGGGTAAAAAAAACCGCTTGTAACCGCAAAAAAAAGCTACTAGTTATGCGGTCAATTCTGGGGCACAATTTCATCCGGGTTTTTTTTTTAAGCGTTGTTTTGCTGGTGTGCTGACAAAAAAAAACCCCTTTTCTTTTTTCAACCCCAAAAAAAATTTCTTTTTCCCCTGTAGCCTAATTTCGTCCAAAGGGTTAATTAAGCCCTGTTTGTGCTTTTACATTTAGTAAAAAACACAGTTTTTTTTAAACGACATCAAGTAAATTTTTTCCGGGCCTTTGTGGACGCAATTTATTCCAAGGGTTCCCCCAAAGCTTGTTAGGGGTTCATTGGGTCAAAAAACAGGGTGTTTTAAAAATATACAGATATCATCATCAAACAGTGTCTGTACATTTTAGAACAAACAGTAGTCAGAAGAGAGGTGGCAGGCTTGCCCTTTGCGGTGGCAGGGGCCAAACATTCGGAAAAGGCCCGGGGTTTGAGCACACGGGGGGAAAAGTGCACGGGGTCACTCGGTGAGGCCCCAAAATGCGCTGTAATCTGCGGCCATGTGTTGTTCGCAACCCCAAGGGTTCTCGATTGGTTGACAAGGTCATCCTCTTCCCCCGATGCATCTGACAACCCCACCCAAGAGTCGGTGGGAAACCCTCTGAAAAAAACTTAGGGCATGGCCCGGAGCGGGTCGCGGCCCCCACCTGTCCTCCCCCCGCCTCTGCCCCATCCGTTTCCCCCTCAGCCAGAGATTACTAGTGGTTGGGCTCGGGGCCCACTATTTCCCCGAGGATGAAAAATTTTTTGAGGGGGGACAGTCAGCCCCTATTTTGGCGCGAGAAATGGTGCCAATATCGCCTGTTTTTGCAGTAGGGGGAAAAGTATGATGTGGGAGTGGCATGGGAGGTCAGTTGGGAGAGGTCAGCTGGCATACAAAGCCCCGGTGTTTGGGACAGCGTGCGTTGAAACCAAACAGATATGATGTAGGACCGTATTTGGAGCCGGGGTGGGCCTTTTTCTCGTCAGGAGAGAGGGCGTCAGCTTGGCGTCAGGCAGCAGCGAGCCGCAAGTGGGGTCGTGTGGGTGGGCGCAGGATAGCAGCGTGGAGGTGGGACCCAAGCGGCCACGGGGAAAAAAAACCGTTCGCGGTCCAAGAAAAGTAGCCACGGGAAAATCAGCGGGGCACGGCGGAAAGTGGTCACTCAGTGCGGAAACTTTGGCAGAAAAATTCCCGATACTCGGCGGGTTGGCAGTTTTTGTTTAAGAAAACGGAGGAGCGAATAGGGGTTTTGTAAAATTTGTGGGAGAAAGTGAAGGGGCCCGGGAGCAAAATTTTGGCACCAGGCCCTGCGTAAAACCATGCGCGTCACAATCCTGGCCGGGGGAAAAAGGGTAAAACCGGGGCTCAGATGTGGTGGTCCATCCCCCCGCCCCACAAACAGCAGCGCCAAGCAAGCCGCCCAAATGGTATGCATCCCATTGCAGAGTCAAGGCTCCACCACCTTGCAGGGAAGGGGCTGTTTCTTTTGACATCATCCCCCCGGTCCAGATGCTCGCTTCGCTTCTGGTGCCAGCAGTTTTTCAGCGGGGCCCGATTGAAAAGGCAACAGTATGCTCCAACCTCTTAAAGTGCAGCCTGACCGTGCCCCCTGTCCAATTTGTTGGTACTGCAGCCCTCCCTTTCCAAAAAGGGGGGAATCTTGCACCGTTCAGGAACTAATGGCTTGTGCCGACCCGAGATGGAGAGTTCCAACCCGTAATTTATTTTCCAAAAGGGGTAGTACCAGCACTTAAAAAAATATTTTAAAAACAGAAGGGGTCAGTCTTGAGTTTCCGGTTTGTTCCAAGGTGCCGCGGGCCCGGCGTCTGGAGCGTAAAAACATCAGGGCCAGTTATGTCCTTTAGGCCCCCACGGGGAAATGTGCTTTGCCCAGGCACACCAACAACTTGGCAGGAGACCCCGTTTCTCCTCCCGTTGTAAAAAACTGTGCACCTCGCATGTCCGCCCCCTCCTCCCTAAACCCACCACCATTCACCCTCCACAAGTACTGTCCTTTAAACTGTGTAGGGCACGCGGTTTGTGGGCCAGTTCAAACCCCGGGCTTGCCCTGGGGAAAAAAAGTACACGGGGAGGAACTCTCCGCGTCATGCACAAAAAATTGATGTGTGGCTTTCTCCGTGCCAACTGAAAAATGGGAAACCATGGTGACGGACAAGGGAGGAAATGGTGTCTGCGCTGAGAGGGGGGATGGTCCATGCCCCCTGAAGGCGCATGTGTTAAAATTTTTGGTTGTAAAAAAGGTTCCTAAAGTTTTCCCCACGATCTTCAGAACATTCTGAAAATGGCCAGGAAACTGTGATGCATTTATCCATTCGTAAAAAACCCCGGGAACACCCTCCTCGAGTTGCAGCGGCAGAAGGGCCCCTCCCCCCCACTCTGAATGCAATGTTTCCCCCCTGGAATCCGCCGCACATTTTGGGACCGACTGTATGAACAGAGAAAGGCCATTAACGATTTTTTGATGATCCAGGCGACAGAAGTACCCCCCTGTGTAACTTTGATGTCGCCAGTGGCAGCTCATGCGTGAAACCCTGCCGTTTTTTTGAGGCCATTCGGGGGAGGGCGTTATTTGTCAGCGCCAGGATAGGAAAATAAATAAACTTCCACTGCTTCATGCCCTGGAAAAGATGCTGAAAAATTTTGGGAGGGGACGGAGACGTGGCGACTACATCTCGTGGCCACTGAGCCCGGTGGGGATGAAATGGAGGAGGAGGAGGAGGACTTTGGGCAAAAAGATTGTCGGGTGAAATGAGTGGTTTTTCTACCAGGTGACAAGGAGGGGGCAGGAGCAGCTGGAGGAGGTGGATGGAGTGGGAAAGAAAAGGCAGAGCCCCCCAAAGCCCCGGGCAGTTTTAAGTGGAAAGGGAAAGGAGGGACCCCCTCGGGTCACTTGTGAGGGGCCCCCGGCATGCTTATTTGCCTGGTTAGTGACAGCAAATAGTCAGCATCCGGCAAGGGATGACTTTGGTCTCCACCCTATTGGCCCCTCGCTCCCGGCCCAAAAAAGGGGGAGCTTTTTCCAGCTATTGAGAGGGAAAAACTAAAAATTTAGGGAAATCCTCGTAATCATTTGGCTGCTGCTATGTGCGGCATCGTCCCTCCTCTGACAGGTCGACCGGGGGGTTCCTCAGCGCTCCGTACACCCCGCGGCTGTGGGGGAAGGTGGGGGGGGTGGGAGCAGTCCCGCTCCTCGTAGTAACCTAATTCGGGAGTAAATGTTGAGCAGCTTCCTTCCCCCGCCTGGTGGGGGGCCAGTCGCCAGCAGCCAGCAGAGCAGGACCTGGAGCGTCCCTGAACCAACAGGTTGTGGCCTACTTGGACAGCACTCTGCCCAACTCGTTAGAAGACCGCTGGATACTGGGCACCCCAAACTGGATGTGTGGCCGCAAACTTGCCGAGTTTTGGGGGGAGAAGTTTTGTCCTCCCCCCCGGCCGTTGTGGCCCTTCAGAGCGGGTTGTTCGTGCGGGGGGGCCCATCGTTACCCAAGGAGAACCCTTGTCAGGGGAAAATGTGGAAACGACGCCCTTTGTCAAGATGAATCAGGCGTGGATGGCCGGTTTTCCCCAACCCAATGCCTTAGGCGTCATTTGGGTTCAAACTACCTGCCTCGCCCTTTCGATGCCGCCACCGCCTGATGCCAACATCTGTACATTTTCTCATCTTAACCACAAACTTATTTCCAAAACCCACCAAAAACCTTTATTTTAATTCCCCCCATTCCCCCTTTTTTTTATCCCAGGCTTTAAAAATTCTCTCGGGGCCCCCTTCCTACCACTTTCCCCCACCCCAAACCCCTTCCTCCCACCCTCCCCCCCCCCCCCTTTTCCACCCCCAAATTCACCAGTATATTTTTTGTTGGGGGACCCCCCTGTTTATTGTTTTCCCCTTTGGGGGGCCTAAACGTTTTTCCGCTCAAAAAGTATTGTCAATGTGTCTCCGCTGGGTTTGTGCCCCAAACCCCTTTTGATTGTTTATTGTGGTAAACCCGTTTTCCCGTCCTTCATTGTGCCAGGTTTATCCTTTTTTTTTGTTTGTGTTAATGTTTTTTGGTCCGTGGTAAAACTTTTTTGGTGATGTCTTGTCCAGCCTGTTTTGTTGCTTTTTGTGCCTACCTGTTATTTTCCCCTGTGAATACTTTTTAATAAAAAGAACTTTTCCACCCCTTTTCCCTTTTTGCTGGGACCCCCTATCAGTTCATTTTCCACTTGGGGTTCCCGGTTTTTCCAATCGACATTGGGCCCCTCCTTAAACCTTTTGTGTGGCTGCCGGTTCCCCCAACTCTGTAAATTCTTTTTCCCCCGAGTTTAGTTTTTTTTTTTTTCCTGGGGGGATTTTTGGCAAATTCCCCGCTTGAGTTTTTTGGCAGTTTTTCCCTCTTTAAATCCCAGGGGAAAATTTAACATTTTAAACCCGGGGGGTTTTGTGTCATATAAAAAAATTGTTGGAAAAAAAGTCCCCTGTTTTTTTAACATGGGAAACGTTTTTCGATGAAGGGGTTTTGCAGGAAATTTCGTTTTTTAAGGGGTTGTGCTTTCAAGAAACGGGAAAAATTTTGTGGGGAAATTCGTCAAGGCCGACGAATTTTTTGGAAAAACCCCCCTTTAATTTTTTAACTTTTTCCCTGTTGCCCAACTATGTAAATTTTTTTGTCCCCCTGAAAAGAACAAACCTTATATCTTGTCCGGTTTGAGCCCGGTCATGCAAAAACAAAGAGCTGTGCCCGGTGGTGTGGGGTGCTTAAACCCTGAATGTGATTTAAAAAGGACCCAAAGGGTTTTGAATTGGTTGTTTTCCCTTAAAAGGCGAGTTGTGTGGCTTCATTTGGTTTGGGGCATTGTTTCAATGAAGGGTCTTTATGTGGATGGAACAAAGGATGTATTTTTTTTGCCCGTTCTCTTTCAGCCTTTCCTGTTTTCTGTAAATGTATACTTTGAATAAAGTAGGCACTTCCCGTCCCGGGGTTCCCCCTTGGGCCCGCAAGGGTGATGATTTTTTCATTGTAGGGTTTGTTGGCTCTAGTACAAAGTGAAAATATATAAGGGGGTTTTAAATAATTAAAATTTTATCCCCCTTTATTGGGGTTCAAGATCCATTTTGCTCGAAAGATAGAAATTGTGGTTAAAAGAAAGAGAATTGATTTTTCTTTGGAAATTTAAAAAATTTCACCGTTTAAAATAAAAGGCAAAATTCCCCAAAATTTTTGTGAGTTTATAAAACAATATATAAAAAAAATATAAAGTGGGCGTCCCTATGGCCCCTTTTTGTGAGTATTGTTGTATGTATATGGTATATATATATTATATTTATTTTTATATATATTTATATAATTTTTATATTATTATATATAAAAAATATTTATTTATATCACTCACCCGGCCCCTTTATTAGGTAACCCCGTCAACTGCTCGTTAACACTTAATTTTTTAATCAGCCATCACATGGCGGCAATCGTGATTTAGGCATGTGGGCATGGTCAAGACAATCCCTGCAGTTAAAAACGAGATCAGATGGGGAAGAAAGGTGATTTTGGTGCCTTTGAACGTGGGTGGTTGTTTTGCCAGAAGGCTGGTTGAGTATTTTAGAAATTGATCTCCCCGGGTTTTCAGCACAACCATCTCAGGGTTTACGAGAATGGTCCGAAAAAAAAAAAACATCCAGTGAGCGCAGTCCCCCGTGGGCCGGAAATGCCTTTTTGATGCCCGAGGTCAAAGGGAATGGGCAGATGGTTGAGCTGATAGAAAAGGCAACAGTGACTCAAAAGCCCCGTTACAACCAAGGTAGGCAGAAGGCATTTGAACGCAAGTACGGGGGAAATTTGAGGCAGGGTGGGGTAAGCAGAGAAGACCCCACCGGGTGCCACTCCCTTTAGCTAAGAACAGGAAACTGAGGCTCCAAAATTTTCCCAAGCTCATCGAAATTGGACATAGAAGATTGGAAAAAAATTGCCTGGTTGAAGAGTCTCGATTTTCTGCGGACTGGATGGTGGGTCAGAATTTGGCGTCAACAAAATGAAAAACATGGTCCTCCGCCCCTTTTATCAAGGGTTTGGTGGTGGTGGTGGTGTCTGGTGTGGGGGAAAATTTTCGGGGGATCTTTGGGCCCCCTTTGGGACCAATTGGGGTTTTTTGCAACACCTTGTTGAAAAACTATGCCCGAAGAAATTGAGGCGTTTGAAGGAAAAGGGGGTCAACCCGTTTAGCTGGTGTACCCAATAAAATGCCGGGGGGAGTGTATAGTGCACTGTTTGTTGGACAAGTAATAGTGCAGCTGGGTATTCTGGATCCTTATGCTCTGTTGGTGATCAGCACAGACGCTACTATACTATAGAACAGTTGGTGCCAGTAATTGGTGTTTACCTTACTATTTTCCTGAAATTTTACATAGGAAGATAACTGCATGGCTCCAATGTAGGTGAGTATAGGATAATTAGGAGGGCAGAGGAGAGAAGATGAAGTAATTTAGATACAGTTTCATACCGCAGCCCCTTCCCCAAAAATTTTAAACCAACTTGTACCCAAAGCTGCTTTCCCAAATTTGGACAATACAGTTGCCCCCTGGGCCTTAAGGCTTAAGGCTCCGGGCTCGGAAAAGGAAGGCTTTGTTCCTTGTACAGTGGTACTTTTTAGTAACAACATGACCATTGTTTACAGGTATCATACCTAGAAAATTGTCCTATAGCTATTTGCATGGATTTATATAAAATATGTTATTAGCAACTCCACTGCTTTGCAAATACACAGAAATGGATTAGCAGCTCTGCAGACACCAAGAAATAGATAAACACTGAACATATGAATTATGTAATATTTTATTTCTGCAGCATCTATTATATTGAATGCACATTTTTGATTAAAACTGTGAGGACCCATCCACTACAGGCAAGATGGCCTCTGGATAGATGGGGACCTACTCTAAACATACAATCTCACCTCTCTCAGTGCCTTTCAGGCCGCCATAGTTTTCTATGCATGAGGGTCCCAGCTATACTCTGTTCTGATATAAAAAAAAATCAGCCACTGTTCTGGGCTTTTTTCTACTGGAGGGAAAAGTTTGGATGTGCTCAAGAATGGTTAGACTTAATGGGGCCTAATGTGATGCTATATTTTGGCATGGATAGAGGCGTGGCCTGGTGTAATATCATGTGCCTATGCAGGGCCCAGTGAACTGCTTAGTTCGGATGGCTTTTAACACCTTAGTGCACCTTGATGTTCCTGTACGTCATGGTGCAGTGCCTGTTAAGGCACCATGACATACAGGAACGTCATGGCTCTTGTGTGGGTACTGGAGCTGTATATGCTGTGTCAAGTGATCGTTTAATCTGGTCCCATATTGGAACAAAAACAACATATAAAAAAACCTTTTCAAATTTTTGGAAAAAAAACTTTTTCCCTATTGAAAAAAAAAACACTTCATTTGTAAAAAATATATATATAAAAAGGTGCATACAATAGCTGTCGCTGCATCCATTCTAACCTGATACTATAGTTATGGTTTTAGTGTATTGTAACATAAAAAGGTTATTTTTAAAAATAGCATTTTTAGGAACATGTACAATTTACTGTACATGTGAGGAGGGGCCTGCAAATAAGAGGTGTGGCCTATACCGTAAAACTATTATGTAAAATAGGTGTGTAGTTCCTTTTTTATTTCACTTAGTATTCCTAATTAAGTTGGAATAATTTCCAGAGGCATACTACACCGCATGAGTCAACACATAGGAAACCTGTTGTTAAAAAGTAGTGGTCCACAATCGTGAAGGGCAGCTGCTAGAGATGAGGGGGCCCAAGCCGAGGTGTTGCACCAAGGCCTGCGAGCTATTAGATACAACTCCAGATAACTAATTGTTATTCTGAGGATACAGTGGACTGTACCACACCTGTCCCTGGTTGTGTCTGATTGTGCAGCTCTGCCCCATTGTAGTTAATCAGACTGTGCTGCTATATCACACACAAGGCCATTCCTAAGGGCGGGCAAGACGGCCAATCGCCCTGGGCATTGCAGCATTGCTTGATTATGTTGATTACAATCTAACTCTGCATAGCCTTTTTTTAAACGGCCGTGCAAAGTTAGCAGCTGAACACTAACACTAGCTTGTTTGTTACCATCCTTGCCTTCTCCATTGTATATACAGCATTCTGTGAACACTGTATATACACACCAGGGTTGCAGGGGGTGTGATGGAAGGCTTTCATCACACCCCCCTGTGACACTGGGTCTTTTAGGCTGGAAGCCTAAGCTTCTGGTCCAGGAGATCCTGGGAGCAGTGTACCAGCGTAGCTTTTTTTATTTTCATTTAAACTTTACACCTGCCTATTTACCTACAGTGGGCATATAACGACTTACAAGCGGCATATAACTGCCTACCAGGGCATATAGAGACCTACAGGGGGCATATAACTACCAACAGGGGGAATATATCTACCTAAAATGGGCAAATACCTACCTACAGGGCATAAACCTACCTAAAGTGGGCAAATACCTACCTACACGGGGCACATAACTACCTATAGGGGGCATATATCTGTCCCTACAGGGAGCATATACAGAGGGGAAAATAAGTATTTAATACACAGGCAATTTTGCAAGATTTCCCACCTACAAAGAATGGAGAGGTCTGTAATTTTTAGGTACACTCCAACTGTTAGAGACAGAATGTAAAAAAAACAAAAAACATAAAATCACATTGTATGATTTTTAAATACTTAATTTGCATTTTATTGCATGAAATAAGTATTTGATACAACAGAGAAACAGAACTTAATATTTGGTACAGAAAACTTTGTTTGCAATTACAGAGGTCAAACGTTTCATGTAGTTCTTGACCTAGTTTTCACAAACTGTAGCAGGGATTTTAGTCCACTGCTCCATACAGATCTTCTCCAGAACTTTCAGGTTTTGGGGCTGTTGATGGGTTACATTGAGTTTCATTTCCCTCCAAAGATTTTCGATTGGGTTGAGGTCTGGAGACTGGCTAGGCCACTCCAGGACTTTGAAATGCTTTTAACAGAGCCTCTCCTTGGATGTCCTGACTGTGTGTTTCAGGTCATTGTCCTGCTTGAAAACCCACCCACGACCCATCTTCAATGATCTTACTGAGGGAAGGAGGTTGTTATTCAAAATCTTGTGACACGTGGCCCCATCCATCCTTCCTTCAACATGGTGCAGTCATCATCCTGTCTCCTTTGCAGAAAAGCACCCCCAAAGTATGATGTTTCCACCCCCAAGCTTCAGGCCTGGGACTGTGTTCTTGGGGTTGTACTCATCCTTCGTCCAAACACAGTGAGTGAAGTTCACACCAAAAAGTACTATTTTGGTCTCATCTGACCACATGTCCTTCTCCCTTGCCTCATCTGGATCATCCATATGGACATGTGCTGGTGTGAGCAGGGGGACTTTGCGTGCCCTTCATGATTTTAATCCATGACACTGTAGTGTGTTACTTATGGTAATCTTTGAGATTGTGGCCCAAGCTCTATACAGGTCATTGACCAGGTCCTCCCATGTAGTTCTGGGCTGATTCCTGACCGTTCGTTCTCAGAATCAATTTTATCCCACGAGGCGAAATCTTGCATGGAGCCCCAGACTGAGCAAGATTGACAGTCATCTTGTGTTTCTTTAATCTCCTTATAATTGTGGCAATAATTGCCTATTGTTCTGTGACCCATCCCAGCTTTGTCCAGGTCTACAATTTTGTCCTTGGTGTCCTTTGACAGCTCTTTGATCTTGACCATACTGGAGAGGTTGGAGTGTGATTGATTGAGTGTGTGGACAGGTGTCTTGTATATAGGTAATGAGTTTAAACAGGTGCAATTAATACAGGTGATGAGTGCAGAGTAGGAGGGCTAAGGCCATGTTCACACGGCTTAACTGCGGGACGTAATTACGCCCCGCAATTACGCCGTATGGACGGGGGCGGGACGGAAGCGGGGAGTGAGCGGGGGCAGCACTTCGCCGACCCATAGACATTCATTACCAGCGGCGCGTATACACCGCTGGTAATTCATATGTCACTTATCTCCCCGCCCGGCGGATTTGCCGAGCAGGGGGAGGAGACGTAATCCATAGTTCTCTATGAGAACTGTGGATTACCGTAATGACTGGGCCGTTTTCAGCCCGTAATTTGCGCACTTCGGCGCGTAATTACGGACCGAAATACGGTCCATTTTAAGCCGTGTGAACATGGCCTAATAGGTCTATGAGAGCCAAAATTCTTGCTGGTTGGTAGGGGATCAAATACTTATTTCATGTTTCTGGATTTTTATTTATATTCTGTCTCTCACAGTTGAAATGTACCTGTGATACAAATTACAGACCTCTTCATTCTTTGTAGGTGGGAAAACTTGCAAAATCGGCAGTATATCAAATACTCCAGCTTCGGAGAAAGAGACCCGCGGCTGCTGTTTTGAGGCTTGGACGGAGAGCCATCCAGGCGCTTATGAGAGTTTTGCCTCTATATTATGATCACAACTCCCTAAGGTGAGCAACCTAACCACCTGTAACTGTGATTTTACATTTTACGTACTTACACTATAGTGCTCCCCCTCTTTTTTTGTTTCTCTTATCCTTCTGCATTCATAGAATTAGAAACATTTATGATTCTCAGTTGTGCGCATAACAGTTAGAACAGCCAGACCAGGTTTGCAAAGCTGCACGCTGCGGTCCGACTTCCGGACCGCGGCTGCACTCATCACCCGGCTCCTGGCACACCTCGTGACTGGCCCCGGCCTCTGGCCGCAGACATGTCCACTCCCAGTGCTTGCTCCGCTGTGCTCATACTCACCCAGCCTGCTTCCTCCTCGATCAGAGCGCTGCTCTGTCTCCTACAGCTTCTGGACACACTTTCCCTGCCGGCCACGAGGGTCGATCTTCCGTTACACTACTGTCTGCGTCCCTGGTCCTTTTTATGCCTGTCCTGTCTAACCTTCGTCTGGCATATGCTGTTCCGGTGGAGTCTGTCTATTCTAGATTCTGCTCCGCGTTCCAGCCGACTCTGCTACACCTCCTGCTTCGGCTATCATTGATAGGACCTGACCAGAGGAATTCCATGTGGCAAAGTCCATCCTGCCTTGTGGCAGGCTGCGGTGAAGACAAGGGGCCCCTTAGACTCTGCTCCTCGGCGTAGGTCACACCAACTCTACGCAGTGACCAGAGGATCCACCTTCCATTCCTAATGCCATCGTGACAAGGTTAAATGCAGTCTGCCTGAGCCAGAATTTTTGCAGTACAATACGCCTGTATGTATGTGATGGGGATATGTGGTCATGACTTGGGAGTATTATTCAGTCACTATGTGGTGGTGATATGTGGTCATGGTGTGGTAGTATTATTCAGTCACTATGTGGTAGTGATATGCGGTCATGGTGTGGGAGTACTTTTCAGTCACTATTTGGTGATGATATATGATCATGGTGTGGTGGTATTATTCAGTCACTATGTGGTGATGATATATGATCAGGGTGTGGTGGTATTATTCAATCTCTATACAGTGGTGATATTTGGTCATGGTGTTGAGGAATTATTCATTCAATATGTGATGGTGATATGTGATCATGGTGTGACATTAGCAATGAGCGAACTTTAAAAAGTTTGAATTTGAGTTGAATTTCGAACTTAGAGGCATTCGATTCGAGTCAAACTTGAACGCAAACCCCATTAAAGTCAGTTGGAGAAGATGTTTATGTTAATATTTATACCTATATGGGTGAGGAGAAGCTGTGATTACTATCCATATCAGTAAACTATATACGGGGAATAACTTCGTGAAGACAATTTGGCTCTAAGAGTGACAGAAAAAAATTGAGAGGCTAAAATTATTAATTTCTTTCAATGGTTAACTGAAAAGATTAGGAAAGCTTGCAAGCAGGGGCGTAGCTATAGGAGGTCAAGCTGTAGCAGCTGCTATGGGGCCCTGCATCCTGAGGGGGCCCAAAAGCCCCTTTGACACACAAGAAGACTCCGGTATTGGAAATGGCACATGGTTACTGGCACGAGGTCCATTTCACTTTTTGCACCAGGGCGCAAGAATATGGGATATATGTGGTGGCAGCAAGAACAACATGGAGGTTCAGCTATATAGGGGGTGCAGCGGCAGCCAGGGCTGCCATCAGTCATCTATTACCCGTTGCAAGGCCCCATCCAGCCAAATCAACTGAGGCCCCAACCTATTACTAGGTCCTATTTTTTAATATATCAGTGGGCACCTTTTTTATTAGGCCCCTGACAGGAGTGCTGCCCGTAGTGCCCTATTGGCACCCCTGCAGTTTACCATGTGCCATTTCCAATACCGGTGTCTTCTTATGTGTCAAAGGGGCTTTTAATCACTATATTTACTATATTGTCATAGGCCAACTTAAACTCTATCAGTTCTCTATCTTGAAAAACATTTAAAACATAACTTTTATTATGTATAACTCTTAACCTCTATACACATTATTTAGAAACCTGATTTCAAACCCACCATTTAACCCTTTCTTCTTCTGAAAGAAGGAATAGCCCCCTTTTCTATTATCAAGTCTGGTGGAGCACCACCTATTAACAGGAAAGCCTTATATATACAGCAATTTACTAGCTCCGTAAGGGATCCCAACCCTTTTCTATTTGGCAATCGTCCCTAATCTCATTGGACACAAAACAAATTTAAGGCCCCCTTGTGACACCGTCTGCAGCAGGTGACACTTCTAGACAGAGGTGAGAAATCACAATTTAAAACGTCATATCTGACCTCCCCGACATGTTTCACCAGCTAACCTGGCTTTATCAGAGGTTAGAGGTCTGATCACATGTGGTCTAAGTTCACTTCCTTTTATATCCTGTTAGGTACACACCCTATTCAGGTGCTCTCCAATTAGCCATCAGAGAATCCACAAAAAACCCACTCCCCCTTCCGCTCTCCTGCACGCACACTCATAATATGTGCTGCTAAAGCTGCCACCATACTCCCATAAACAACAATCCTCAGACAAGTTCACCATCTCCATGGCGGGCTTGCGCCCCAGCTTACCGTGCTGCCCGCGCCAGCGTACTGTATCAATAGACACTTCAGCCCTGACTGTGATGGACTTCCGTCTAATTTCTCTCATATTATTGTCTTTGCTTGGCTCTCCTGAACGGACTAAGCAGAATAGATGTTACATTCCACAGCACACTACCAGCTTTATCAACTCCCATAAACCCCTTATCTTCCATGTCTAATATGCATATTCATTAGGAATATAAATTCCATTGTACTGTACACTATTGTCATATTATCTTCCCATAAAGCACTTCTCCTTTATATCTAATATACATATTAATTTTAATAAAGCTGCAAGCCTTATTAAATACATATTCCATTGTACTGTACACTATTGACTTAGTCTATTTCCATAAACCACTTCTCTTTTACATGTAATATTCATATTCATTTTAATAAATCTGCAGGCCCTATGGTTAGCCCGCCCTCCCTCCTGCAGTTTCACCTCACACCTTCCTCATTAAAGATTCTTTCTTACAGGTCACAGCTAGCCACCTAATTCATTACGTCACAATGGGAGCATGCAAAAATATTAGTACATTCAAACGCTATTTTATCTGCATACAACTATACTCCATATATTATATTTAAAGTTAGCACAAAATCAACGCAGCGAGCAGAAACAATAAATCTATACATAAATAAATGTATACATGAATAGATGGTAATCTACTCCCAAGCTGCGTCTCGCCACAATAAGGCGAGTGCATATATTATATAATTCAGTTGCCAACAACCCCCTCATGCACAGAAACAATATACATACATCCCAATTTATTACATAGAAACCGTGGCCTCACGTGATCAATACCTATCATCAATACCAGACACAGGGAAAATGAGGGACACTGTGGAGGCAGAAGGGGGGGGGGGGGCAGGAGGAAGATGGAGGGGAGGAAAAAACATATGTGAACTCTGATGCATCTATAGTCATATATTCAACCGTGCTATATCCACTGACCGTACTTAATCACATATATCCTGTTTCTTCAAAAGTTATTATATAGGGAATCAGCAAGATTAAATAAATGCTGAAAATGAAAAGCCTTCATTTAGGCCTTTAGGTTTCAATGTATTGAGTCTGTTATACCCCATCTTGCCCTTCCTACACAAAAACATCCAGATGCCTTTTTCCCCTATGTTTTTTCACACAGATGCCCCAGAATTTAAGCACCTCTATTTCACCATTAAGTACTTTCCAAAATGTGTCTTGCCTTAGGGGGGATCACCTCTAGTTTTAATAGAAACTCAGATGTTCGAGATCCGACGACGAAACTCCTGTATGGTTTTTCCCACATAGATCTTGGGACAAGTCACATAGCCCCATAAATTCACCCCTCTGGTTTTACAATTGATGAATTGTCTTACCTCAAATCTTCCCATCAATGGGATTAACAAATTCTTTAGTTTTCCCATATGAATGGACAGAATGAACAGTTGCCACAGGGGTATGAACCTACCACCGGAGACTGTAACCATGTTTTTTTGCCATCTCCCCAAAATGACTTTTGTACAAATTCATCCCTAAGATGTTTTCCTCTTCTATAAGTGACACTAGGGTATTTAGGAATCACCTCAGAGAATATTAGATCTGCCCTCCTAAATGTTGCCAATGTCTTCTAAGTATAGCTTCATTTTCATTGGGTCTATCATCAAAGGTACCTATACAACAAATTAAATCAGTTTTTCCTTCTTTTACTGATTAATAAATGTCCTCTGTTTACTAGTCAAAGCCCTGTTAAACCCCCTTCCTAAACATTTTTTTGGATAACCCCTTGCCTGAAAACGTGCATTTAACTTTATACATTCTTCATTAAAAGCCTCTAAAGTAGAACAATTCCTACGAGCCCTAAGAAATTGGCCTATGAGAATCCCCTTTTTTTGAGAAGGTGGATGCCAGCTAGAAAAATGTAACAGACTGTTGGTAGCCATATTTTTCCGAAATATCTTTGTCTGAATCTGCTTGTTTTCATCCAACATAATTTCAAGATCCAAAAAATTAATTTTCTCTCTATGAATTTCAAACGTTAATTTCATCCCAATTTCATTATCATTGAGTCTAGATACAAAATCCATCAATAATTTTACACTACCATCCCAAAAAATCAAAATATCATCAATAAAGCACCCCCAAAATAAAATCCGATCTGTGAATATTTCAAAGTGTTCAGAGAAAACAATAGCATCCTCCCACCAACCTAAAAATAAATTAGCAAAGCTTGGCGCACAGACTGTGCCCGTGGCTACTCTCTTTATCTGGTGATAAAAGGTGCCATCAAACAAAAAATAGTTAGGTGTCAAAACAAAATCCAATAACTGTAAAACAAAATCATTGTGTTCCGTAAATTATGTACCTCTTGTGTTCAAAAAATACTTGATTGCTTTCAAGCCCAGCATGTCTGATGTTACTGTATAGGGCTTCTATGTCTAAACTTGCAAGAAGTGTACTTTCACTCACCCCTAGATCGTTAAATTCTCATCACAGTATCCTTCGTAGCTTTAAGATATGACGGAAGGCCCGTGACAAAGGGCATCAGAATACGATCAACCTATGTGCGGGGTCGGTGTGTTTAAGTGTTTCTCCCTGAGACTATCGGTCTTCCTGGTATTGGCACAACCCTCTTTAAAGCACTTTTGGTAATGCATAAAAGGTAGCAATAGTAGGGTTCACATTTAGCATAAATTTCTTCTCCTCCCCAGGGAATTAATTTTTCTCAATTCCCAGGTCAAAAACCCTTTTTAATTCCTTCAAATACTCATTGGTTGCATCTTTTGGAAGCCTCTCATATGTCTCTGAATCATCGAGTATTCTCTCAACCATTGCTCTATAATCACTTTTATTTAAGATGACAATATTACCACCCTTGTCACTGGGTTTGATTACTATCTCCCTGTTAGATTGTAATTCTATATTTCAAAATAAATTCAGCCATAAGACTTGCAAATCTAGCTGTTGGCAGCAGTAGAATACATTTTGTAGAAACAGCAGTCTCAGGAACTACAGACATGAGATGTAGTGTAGTTTAAATGTGTATTTCACATTGTCAAGAAGACATGCTACAGTTTACTAGTCCAAGACATCGGCAACCGGGGCAAAAAAATCATCAGAGATCCACGCATGATTCATTTTTATTTCAAACGATCCACATTCGTGCTGAATGTGCGTTCCGAGATAACGCTGGCTGCTGGGCAGGATAAAACTTCTATGGTGTGTCGAGCAATCTCAGGCCATTCATCCAGTTTGGACACCCAGAAGTTGAATGTGTCCAGACTAAGTCCAAAAACATTGGTGTTGAGCCACAAGTAGTCATGGACCATGGTCTTAAGGCAGTCTCCGTGTGTCTAAATGCTGCCTTGTCTTGCAGACATTGGTGAGGTGGTAAAAAATTATTACAAAATTTCACCCAGAAGGATTATGCCACACTGCCTGCTGCTGCGGCTATTTGCCATTCTACTGCTGCTGTGTTGCTGATGTTGTTCCACCGTGACATTAGAATGTGAAGACGGAAAAGATGTCTCGAGTTGCTCAATGAGCACTGTCTCAAATTCCTGCATTCTAATGTAAATTTCTGTGGGTAGAAGGAAATTGCTCACTTTTGTCTTGTATTGTGGATGAAGGAGGGTGGCCACCCAGCAATTACTGTTAATTTTTATTGCCTTGATGCGTGGATCATCTTGTAGGTAATGTAGCATCCAAGCACTCATCTGTGAGATGCTGCCGGGATCTCCCAAGTCTCGAGGTCGAGGGGTACTAACGGGATCTTCCTCCTCTTCCTCCTTCTCCTACTGTAATCTGTGCCAACCTCTTACCACTGAATGGTAATCAGTACCGGTGGTGTCCATCCCTGCCTCCTCATCCTCCTCCACTTCCTCATCCTGACTGTCACCAGAGCCCTGGCTAGCCTCATGCACTCTACTCTGTGAGCTGAGCTGCCGTCCTGCACCTGCCCTCGACCAAGAACCACCGCCTAAAGAAGATCTGTACAATTGCGAAACAGTCGGGCCTTCTACAACCTCCGGTGAGTAAGGCTCTGTGTCCGCCGCCTCCTCCTCCTCCTCCATTACTGCTGGGACCTGCTGCCGCAGAGTGCCTAACGCATGTTCCAGTAAAAATATAACCACAACATTCATGCTGACAAGGGCATCACCCCGACTGACCATTTTGGTGGCCTCTTCAAACTGCCAAGGATGGTGCAGAGATCCATCACCTGTCTCCACTCTCTGTGTCAACACCCCAAGGTCCGCACCACTGATAGTCATGCCATGCGACATTTCATACTGCATAATGGCATTACACTGCAGACACAATCGCTGGAGCATGTGGAGGGAGAGATTCCAGCGTGTTGCCACATAACATATCAGACGGTTGACGGGGAGGCCCAGATCACGCTGCAATGCTACCAGTCATGCCGAAGCAGGGTGTGAACGCCGGAAATGTGAGCTAAGACCTCAAGCCTTCCTCAGCAGACCGTCAAGACCCAGGTAGCACTTGAGAAATTTCTGCACAACCAGGTTTATGACGTGTGTCAGTTATCTGCCTTGGGATAACCTTCGACTCCTCTCTGTCCTTCAAACCACACATCCAAGCCCTTACTTCTGCCTGCCGCCTTCACCTGAAAAATATCTCTCGCTCATTCCTCAACTTCGACTCTACAAAAATGCTAGTCCATGCCCTTGTCATCTCTCACCTTGACTACTGCAACATACTTCTCTGCGGCCTCCCGTCTAGCACTCTTGCTCCCCTTCGATCCATCCTCAAATCTGCTGCCCGTCTTATCCACCTCTCTCCTTGCTACTCTTCTGCCTCTGTCAATCCCTTCACTGGCTACCCATTGCCCAGCAAATTAATTTCAAGTTACTAACCGTGACCTACAAAGCTCTCCATAACCTCTCTCCTCCATACATCTCTGCCTTAATCTCCAGATACTCCCCCCAATCCCACCCTCACAGCCCTTCCCTTCCTGCTCCCCTCTTATCAGCTCCTCACATAGCCTCTCCAAAACCCCTTCCCGTGTTTTCCCCCCAGTTCGGAACTCACTGCCCCAACACATCAATCTCCCCCACCCCCCCAAAAAGCAACCTAAAACCCATCTCTTCGACTGCCTATAACCTACAAAAACCAGCACCACTGTTTCCCCCCAAAAACATTTCGGCCCCTCATCTTCTGCTCTCTCCTCCTCCACTGTAGACTGTAAGCCCCTTGGGGCAGGGCCCTCACTCCCTGTCCCAGCCCCATAACATTCACTGTTATCATTGTACCATTTGACATTTTGAAACCTCCCTTTTTAATGTACAGCGCCCTGGGAATCAATGGGCCCTTTAAAAAAAAAAAATAATAATGTCTAACCCTACCGATCCTAAGGGCAGCAATGAGATTTCTCCCGTTGTCACACATCACCTTGCCTCGCGCCAGGTTCTTAGCATCCAGCCACAGGCACTGCGAGGCATTGCTGACCGTTCGGTTTTCTGCCAACGTACCAGCTTCCTTCTCCTCTTCTGAGGGAAACACAATTGGGCTCAAGCAAGAAAAACATCCTCTTTGGGTCTTGATCTTTTGAAATTCATTTTGAGCCCAACCACATTGTGTCACAAAAAGGGTCTTCAAATAGGATTTTTCGGAGTGGGCTGTAAATTGGTTGTGACATGCGGCCCGTGTTTTGTGTCAGGGGTTTGGCGATGAGACAATGAAAATTTTGGCCGTAACTGAGGAGAAAAGGGAGGTAAAACCGCTGGATTAGGGTTATTTTCCACTGAAGAACAGATTGGGGGATTTCTTTTTCTAATGAACCATGGAACCGACCAAGCGATGACAGACCGGCGGCCTGCGACTGGAGTGCTCGTTTTTGTGTTTCCGGAAAACTGGAAGGGGTACTTGTCTCATACCCTATCTCTACTTCCAGGCCCTCCCTTTCTCGCTTACCACCCAGATTTCTCCCATGTTTAAAAGCAAAAATTATAGCTCGCAAAAATGAACTTTTCTCTATTCCAAAAAGTGAACCCCCCAAAAAAACAAAAAAAAGAAAATTTTCTGAATCAGAATAATTTCAACAACCAACCACTATTTTTAAAAAAAGATTTCATCTATGGGATTTGGTAATGGGTGTTATGCAAAAAACTGAACCCTCAAAACTGCAAGAACTGAACTTTTTGGGGACTGGTATGATTTTTTGAGTAAAAGAAGAATAAGTTTTGGGGTATTAGCCTCAAAAGTCCTAAAAAACAGCTTCTGGGTGTGGGAAAATGCTGGCAGCAAACCAAAATCCCCAACATTGCTGTCTAGGAGAGAAAAAAGCATCTAACTAAATAAGAGAGTCTTACAGTACAGAGATGACTAAAAGGTGTCACAAGGCAAAAAGTGAAAAGTATATAACATGGTGGAGGAATTCACTCAAAAAAAGACTTCACTCCAACTTTTAAACCCAAATCATTCCCCGGAAAACCCCAAAGGGTACCTAAGAGCATTTCCACAGCATCCACACACAGAAGCCAGGCCCCAAAAGCCCCCCCTGTGGGGGCCCCCACCAAGCCAACTCAGGAAACGGACGCATCTTTCTGCCTTTTTTTCGTAACCAACTCGTTTAATTTGCACCTCGACCTACCTTATATATTACATTTTGTACATATTACCTGTCCCCAAAGGCCCCCAAGGCGAATTAAATCAAAACTTTAAAACTGAGTTAATCTTCTTGATCAAACGCCTCACACCCTATTTTTCGGGCAAATTTAAATTAGCAACCCCAAGGCTTTTTCCGGGCCCTTTTTTAATCGGTAACGGACCCGGCTTATAACCAAACAAAACTGTGGCAGCTTTTTTGGCCGGCAAAACTTTGTTTAACCAGCGTGGGTAAACAAATCTCTCCCAGCCATTCAGGGCCGTGGCCGAGGAGGGTGTCCTCTCACACGCCCTGTGTCCCTCTGTGCCCGTGCAGACAGGGGTTAACGGTGAAACAGTATCTGGCTGACCTCGTGCACCTCTGGGGGGAGTGCAACGTCGCGATACACCCCAAGTCAGGCCGTCGACCCACAAGTGGGCCGGTGCGGGCTTTTCCTGACACATAGTCATGTGATTTTAGCAGCCACTGAGAGTCCTACACATCAGCGATGACGTTTTTGACACTTCTCTGTGCTCTGTACTGAATGAATGTCCACCAAAAGAGCAGGAAGCAGCTAAAAATAAAACTGAAACTTGCGTGTCGAACACGCATGTCGAATGCGAATTTAACTCAAATGAACCATAAAAAGTTCGGTTCGGGTTCTAAAACAAAATATATAGAGAAGTTTGTCTCAAACTTAAATTTTCTGGACTGGTTCGATCAACACTATGTGACAGTACTATTTGGTCACTATGTGATTCTGATATGTGGTCTTATTTGGACATTTGTAATATTAGCTTTGGGATTCTTTTTTTGTATAGCAGTGTTATTTGGAAATTGTTTGACTATTATCTAGTAGTTTTACTCGTGGAACATATGTTAAATATTCTTGTATATTCTGGCTCTGATTGATGGTGATGCAATGTGTCGCAGCGTGGCGCAACATGTTAAGCGGAGGGTGAGTAATTTCTTCACCTTGCGCTGAGTGCAATTAGTCTAGGAACAGCCCTGACCACACATGACCCATGAATAGTTGTGCCACTGTTTTTGAAAGAAAGTAGCCATGATTTTCTAAGGCTTTATTCAGATCTGCGTCACATGTTCCATCGGGGATGACATAAAAAATAATGCAGCAAGCTACCATATTTTTTGGACTATAAGAGGTACCTAAGTTTTAGAGGGGGGAAAATATGGGGAAAAGTTTTTTATTGGGACCCTTTTGGGGTACTGGGCTTTTTGCTCCTTGCGGCATGGTAAATAGCGGAAGCCCCCATCGGAGTGACAAATTGCCGGAGGAAGTTGGGTTTAAAAAAATCGCGGGGTAAATGGGACTATTAGCAGGGGAGAAAAGGGGGTTTTTTTGAAAGGGGGAATGGGGATTGTTAAAACTCTGGGCTAAATTGGTGAGCACTGAATAGGGGGGGTAAAACCCAGCCCCTATAAAAGGAATCAACTAACCACATGGGGCCAACCCTATCCCCCGATGAGCCATTAGCTGGTGAAACATGTTGGGGAGTCAGGCAGACTTTTAATTTTGATTTTCACCTCTTTTCACTGTTTTTACCTGCTGCAAGATTTTTACAAGGAAACCTTATATGCTTCATGCCCACAATTTTGGGATGATTGCCCAAGTAAATGTTTTTTTGGGTTTCTTTTTGCAGTTACAAATCACGAAATAAGGGTTTTTCCCTGCGTAAATGGGGATGCCCACCCAAATTTTATAATAAAAAATTATATAATATAGTTATTTCTTTTTACAATTTAAAGGGAAAAATTTTTTGAGACAAATTTTAGAGGTTAAAATCAGGTTTTAAAAAATGTTTTAGAGGTAAGGTTTTATATAATAAAAGTTAATTTTTAGTCTTTAAGACTAGAACGATAGAGTTTAAGTTTGCCTTGGGCAAAATAGTAAATATAGGTATGCCTAATCAGGGGGGCCATTACAAAGCGAAGCGCACTTTGTAAAACACCAATTTTGAGGGCGTGGGGGGAGGCAAGCCACTAAACTGTAAAACTATAGATTTTTTCAAAAAGGAAACCCTGGGGCCAAAATGTCAAAAAAACCTAGAAGCGCCTGAAATTTTTAAACCCGCCTAGACCGATTCCCTAAAACAGGTCATTCTAGACCCAAAATTAAGCGAATGGGAAATTTGGGGGTTTAAAAAGGCAAAATTTTTATACATGGGCACCCCAAAAAAGGGCCAAAAAAAAAAAAACCAAATTTTTTGGGGGATTTGGAATTGGGACTGAACTGTCCCCCGTTCGGCAGAAGATGGAAAGGTTTTTTCCGGGGAATGCTTGGGAGGAACCGGGGGCAAAGGGGCAACCCTTTTAAAACCCCGTAGCCACCCTTTCCCCCAGCAATTTCCCTCTTTACTTCCCGCCACCCTAAAAACCCATATTTTGGGCCTTTTTATTATTAATTTTTAAAATTATTAAGTAATTTTTAGGGAGCGCCATTGGAATCCAGGGGCCCCGTCCCTTTTTGGGGGGGTTTCATACAATTTTCATAAAAAACAAACGAATAAATGAAAAATTGGGAAAAATGACAATTTTTTACGACAGAGGGGAGAAACCCACCCCGGGGCTTAAAAATCTACAAGGAGGGGAAAAGGGGAAAAAAGGGGAGGGGGAAAATGTTTTTGGAGGGAATAGTGGGCAAGTTTTTGTTTAGGGTTTTTTAAGGGAAAACCCCGAAGAAATGGGTTTCAGTTGTTTTTTAAGGGGGAAAGAGGGGGGAAATTGATGTGTTTTGGGGGATGAAATTCCAAAAATGTTGGGGGAACACGGGGAAAAACCCCCCTTGGGGACGGTTTTTGGGGAGGAGCTGATAAGGGGGGGGGGCAAGGAGAAGGTCCTGAAGGAGCGGAGATTTCGTGAGGGGGGATATTTGGGAAATTGGCAAAAGGGTGTAAAGGGAGGGGAAGGTCGTGGAGAGCCTGGAAAACCATGGGTTTTTTGGGCTTTTAAATGAAATTTTGTTGGGGGATGGCCCGCCCCGTGAAAGGGATCGCAGAGGGGAAAAGGGAAGGATAGCAGGGGAAGGTGGATAAAACGGGGAAAAAGAAATTAAGAATTGGGGTTTTGGGGGGGAGGGAAGGGGGCTAACGGGATCCACAAAAAAGTAAAAGGGGTGTTTGCAGTAAATCCCAAAGGGGGGAATGGAAAAAGGGGATGGGCCCAAATTTTTGGGAGTGTCAATTGAGAACGAGCGGAAACGGGAAAATGTTTTTCAGGGGGAGGCGGCCAAACAAAGGTTAGGGTTTTTTTATGGGGTTGGGTTTTTAAAAGAATAACCAGAGTTTTAGGATTACCCCAAGGCAGCGGCCCTTTGGGAAACCCTTTGGGAAAAGTGGAGCCCTTGACGTAATAGAGAGATCAGGGGGGGGGGTAAAAGTTGGGTGGGGAAAAGATGATTTCTGTTTTCTCTACATTTTTTGGTTTTTTTGGAAAACGGATGAGAAAGGGAAAGGGGGAAAAAGGGGGAAAAACAAATCAAAGGGATCCGGAGAGAAAAAGAATGACGTCTTGGGGCCGGGGATTAGAGTTTTGGGATCATCCCGCCCTAAAGGTTTTTAAAAAAAGCCCAAAGGGGGAGGGCCAAATTAGCTTTAACCCCAAGGGCCCAAGGGTTTTGATAGAAAATAATGGCCCATTTACTGACCCCCTTTGGGGGCACCAAAAAAGAGAGTGGCGGGGGGAGGATGGAAATGAGAATGAGAGGGCGCTGAAAGTTTTCCCCCCCATCTGAAAGGGACAGAGATTCCGGGAAAAAACCCAAATCCGTGATGCCCCAGGAGGAGGATTTTACAGGAGGGGAATTTCCCCACAGTGCAAAAGGCAGAAGGGCAGGTCCCAAGAGGAGGACACAGAGTAGTGGCGTTAGGGTTTTTGCAGTTTTCTTTGGTCCCCTTAGTGGGCTTTGGTTTTTGGGGGGGTTTTTAGTAGAGTTTAAAAAAAGGGCCCCGGGAAACCAAAAGTAGTGGGGCAAGAAAAGAGTTTTAGGGGAAAGGGGGGAGGAAAAGCTGAAATAAAGAGTTTTTTTTCTCGAGGAGTTTTGGAAGCAAAAGGGGGCAGTGGAAAAATTTGGGGGGATAGTTGGGTTAAAAAAAAGGGGTCTATTGTTTTTTTTTTGGATTGGGAGTGAATAAGCGGTTTTAAAGGCAAAAAGGGGAAAATGCCCCGAGGTTTTTGTGAAAGGGGTTTAAGAGAAAGGGGGTTTTAGGGCTTGGGGTGATAGGAGCACCCAGGGGTTCCCGGGGTTTTGATTTGGGAGCGATCAAAACTCAAGGAATTATTTTATTTTGGAACAAAATAAAGATAAAGCTTTTCCCTAGTGGGCTGTTTGGGGAAGCAAGTTAAAGGGGGGACAGTTTTTCAAGGGGAAAAGGGGGGATGGTGGGGGAAAATGGGGGGTGAACCAATTTTCTGATGTTTGATCTTCCCAAGGAAAGTTTTAGGTGCCAAATTTTCCCGCCCAAAAGGAAGGGGTGGGGAGGAGGTGTTGGGACGGAAAGAGAGTTTTAAAGGGGGGAATTTAATTTTCTGGGGGTTTTGGAAAAGAGAAAAATATGAGAGTGGTTGGGAATAAAACCTGTTTTTTCTGAGGTGAGTCCCGATTTTTAAATTTTATGCAGTTATTGTTTGTAAAGGGAAAGTCATTTGTGGAAATGATTTTTTTTAAAAACCCGTTTTTGCACCTGGAAGCACGACAATTTAAAATTACCCCTATTTTATGGGGGGAAAAAAAGGGGTCTTTTTATTCCCCCAAAAATTTTTTGGGACAATTTTTTTTTCCCATGGAAACAATTTATAACCAAAAGGTTCAAGATTTATAGAACATTAAATTAAAACCGAACAAACCCACTGTAAACAATAGGGTACGTCAGGTACCATTGGTGTCTGTTGTCAAACAGATCCTTTTGTATCCATTTGAACCTCCAATGTGAACAAAACCTAATCCTGTACAACCCCTTTTAAATTTAATGAATCAGATTGGGAATACATGAGTAGACTTCTAACTGAGAGTGGACTGTAAACTTTAAGAGGTCCAAAAAATAAGCCTGTTGCAATGGTAGATACTACGAGAGACCCAAGATGTATACAGAGAAACCCAATTCGAAGACAGATGAACAACTAGCCACGGGGGCCCTGGGTGGGCTTAGGGGGCCCCCTGCCGCCCCCGGGCAAGCGTGCTATCACGTCTGCTAACCCCGTAAGCAGCTCCCTGGTGCCCGCCGGCAGTGGAACATAACAGTTCTACTGCGGCGGGTGCAAGCTGTGGGGTCCCGCCCAGGGACCCCGGCGATAAGGGCAGTACAACGTTACTGCTCTACCGGGGCCGGTTGGAGTCATTTAAGCCAGGTGGGGGCCCCCGCCGCTCCACAGGCACTATCTCTCAATTGTAGCATGTCCGTGCGGATGTGCATACAGATTAAGATGAAACGGCAGAGCATGGAAAAGAGCTGTACGCTCTGCCCCCTGCATACCTAGCTTCTGTCAGGCAGCTGCGGGCGGAAGTTGACGTCCCACGCCCGCCGCGCTGCGGAGCTGTACTTTTCTGTCCCTCCGGCTCCAACCTAAGCAGCAGGCTTGGGGCCAGGTGGAGAACGGAGACGCGGGGGAGGGCAGCCAGGTAAGTAATTAGCTTCGGGGGGGGGGGCCCTAAAGACGGGAAGGGGGAGAACTATGCCGCAGGAGGCCCTAACGTACGGGGGGGGGGGTGGGGACTATGCCTACTACGGGCCCCTAATGCCTTGGGGGTAAACTATTGCCTTCAGGGGTGCCCTAATGACTGGGGGGACTAATGCCCTACGAGCGGTCTAAATTGGCCCTGGGTGGGGAACTACGCCAACAGGGAGCACTACTGACCAGAAGGGCCAACTATGCCCACAGGGGGGCCCCTATGAACTGGGGGGGACTAATGCCTACAGGGGGCCCTAATGACTGGGGGGAGACTATGCCTACAGGGGGCCCTAATGCCTGGGGGGGAACTACGCCTACAGGGAGCACTAATGACAGATGGGCACTATGCCTACAGAGGGCCCTAATGCTTGGGGTGGGAACTCTGCCTACAGGAGTCCCAATGCCCTGGGTGGGGGAACCTAATGCCTGGCAGTAGGCCCTATTGAACTGGGGGGGTGGACTATTCCTAAAACGGGGCCCCCTAATGCCTGGGGGTGGGGAACTATGCCTACACAGGTGCCCAAAAATGACTGGGGGTACTATATGCATACAAGCCGGCCCTAATGCCCTGGAAGGGGAACTACGCCTACGGGAACAACTACTGGACAGATGGGCCCTATGCACACAGTGGGCCCTAATAACTGGGGGGACTATGCCTAACAAGTGGGGGCCCCTAATGAACTGGGGGAGACTAAATGCCCTACAGGGGCCCCCCCCTAATGCCTGGGGGGAACTATACGCCTACAGGACACTAAAGAAACAGATGGGCACGCATTGCCTACCAGAGGGCCCTAATGCTTGGGGTGGGAACATCGCCCTACAGGGGGGCCCTATGCCTGGGTGGGGAATCTATTTCCTACAGGGGCCCTAATGCCTGGGGGGAACTATCCTACAGGGGCCCCTAATGACTGGGGGAACAAGCCTACAGGGGGGCCCTAATGGCCTGGGGGGGGGGACAACTAATGCCTACAGGGACCCTATCAAGGGGGTGAGAACTTATGCCCTACAGGGGGTGCCCTAATGGCATGGGGGGGGGGGGGGAAAACTACGCCTAAAAGGGGGCCCTAATGCTGGGGGTGGGTGGGAACTATCTACAGGCGGCCCTAATGCTGGGTGGGGTGGAGAACTATGCCCTACATGGGAGCCTATTGACTGGTTGGGGGAGAACTATGCCTATAGGGGGTCCTAATGTTTGGGGGAGAAGAACTATACCTACAGGGGGCCCTAATGCTGGGGGGGAGAACTATTGCCTACATGGGAGTCCTAATCTACAGGGGGGACTTATTCCGCCTACAGGGGGGCCCTAATCACAGGGGGACCAATTCCTGCCTACAGGGGGACCCTAAATCCTACAGGGGGTGACTAATCTCCTACAGGGCCCCTAATCTACATTGAGGAACTTTATATCTTGCCTACAGGGGGCCCTAATCTAACAGTGGGACATTCTGCATACAGGGGGCCCTAATCTACGAGGGGGACTAATTCAGCCTACAGGTGGGTCCTAATCTGACAGGGGTGGACTATTCCCTGGCCTACAAGGGGGGCCCTAATCTACAGGGGTGTGACTCTTCTGACACAAGGGGGCCCTATCTTCAGGGGTGGACTATACTGCCTACAAGGGGGCCCCTAATCTAACAGAGGGGGACTAATTCTATTCTGCCTACAATGGGGGACCCTAAACTACAGAGCCCTATTCTAACCTTCCAGGGGTGCCTAAGCCTACAAGGGGGCCCCCATTTACCTACATGGGAACCCTAAGCTTTACTGCCCGGGGTCCAAAGCTGCTACGATCTCCCCAAGCGACCTAGCTACGACCCGGGGTAAACCTATATACCGACTTGGGGGAGCCCATACATTACCTAGGGGTAATTCTTACCATTTTGGGGCCCATTATAAATGGGAGTTTGTACATGAAGGGGAGGGCCAACTCAGTTTGGGAAAATAAATTTAAAAAAAGTGAGGAAGTCTCAGTGTTTTTGTGAGTTTTTTGGTAAATTTCGACAGGACGAGTGGTTGCTGGAGTAATCATCATGGAGGTCCTGGACCGAATAGAGAAGAAAAGGGAAAGTGAAAATCCCAGACAAGACTTCTGTGAGGCCCTAAATGTAATAAACTATTTGCAAAGCATGTCCTGGTATCTCCCACTATATGGTCACTGTATGGTGGTTATAACAGTCTGAGAGCCTTGTACCGGGTATACGTATACCAAAAATATGGTCACTATTTGAGGGTACTTTTGGGTTTTTTGTGTACTGATCAGAATGGGGTAGGGGTATTATTCAGTCCTTTGTGGTCAGTTTGGCCGTATAATCAGGGCCTTTTGTATAGAGTTATTGGTAATGTTGGTCTTGGGGTTTTTTTTTGGTAGAGTATGATGGTGATATTATGGTGAGGTAATTAATTTTCTTATCTAAAACCCTTTCCCGGGAAATGTCGTGGTCAGGGAAAGGGGGAAGGGAAAGTTTCTTTGGGGCCCTGGCTTTCTAGTTGCCCCTGCCTCACGTCATCAGGGTAGCTTGAAAAGGGGGGGACATAGTTCTGTTTTGCACCCCATTCATTTGTTAACATTATCGTTCCTCTGAAGAGGACAAACTAGCAAAGGATGGGACCACCCAGGATTGTTGGTTTTTTTCCCTTTTCTGGGTTTTAGGAATTGTCAAAATCTGTCCTTCAAGAAATATAAATTAACAAATTTTAAGGGGTGCAAAACTGTCCCAACGTCATACAAGAAAGATAAAGAGGAAACAAACACCAAAAAAATTTTAGTCCTTTTTAAAGGTTAAATCCAGCAATAAAGAGGGAATTTTATCTTTCTATGGGGTCTTTTTTTTCACTTAGCGAGGGGCCCAACCCCCTTAACCTGCTTTATTACTGCAAACTTTCTTTTTGTGAAGGAACCATTTCCCAAATAAGTGCTTCCCCGAGCTGCCCTTCATGCAGTTTTTTTTAGTTATTCATGTAAACTTAAACACCCTAGAACACAAATTCCTAAAAAAAAAAAAAAATCATTGCATCATTTTACATGCGTCAATTTTCAATATTAAATATTTAGTTTTAATGTCCCCATGTAGTGCAAAATAGACCCCAAAAACATAATTTCAGCGTAATTACAGGGTAAATTTCTGCTCAATAAAATAATGATGGGTACATCACTGCTTTCCTTGCAGTAATTTACATACTTGTAGATACTTACTTGTGGACACAAGAATGTCACAGTAAAATTGCAGCCTTATTCTACACATGTAGGTTATGCCCGTTTTATTTCCCTAACCTTATATTAAATATTCTGACACACCTCAATGTACCTTGGAGCTCAGAGCCTCTGAATATAGCAGTTTGTGAGCTGTGGAGTTGATCCCCCAGAACTTGCCTGGGGAGTCCCCAAAGCCCCTCTGACATAGTAAGACATTATTTATAAACAGTACATGGTAAGGTTAAAAGGTCTTTTACAGATTCAGATTTGGGTCCAGGAGCTTTCATCTTACTCCTTTGGCTATGAAAGAATCTCATATCCCCTGTGTGGGTGGGCTGTGGTGATGACCAGTCATGATGAAAATATAATAATATACAAAGGTTGCCTAAACATAGTCATTAAAGTGGCTCTAAACTGAAGGTTTACTTCATGACCAGTTGGTTGTTTTACCATCCTATTATAGGAGTGTGATATCTCATGCAATGTTATAATGGCTCCTGGTAACTTGTTACACCCAGGATTCAGAATTAACTGTTTCGGCATGGCTGTCGCCAGTTTTTCACTGGATTTAAACTTTAGTAAATCCTATCCATTAAACTTTTTGTTGCACATATGTGGAAAATTTCCTCCATTGACTTAACTAAAACAAAGGTATTAAAACTTACATGTAACTAAGGGCCAGCATCCCAAATATCCGGGCCAGAAGTCTCTATACCTGTGAGCTCTGTTCTATGTCTCCTGTTCTACATCTTTTACCAAATAAATATTTAGTTGGCATCTGAAGATAAGTTGTAGAAGGGATTAACACCACAAGGATAACATTCATAAAAATAATTTCATTTCCCTTCTATGCACAGCGGTCCACACACTTCGCAACCCACAAGGGGATATAGGAGGAAATTAACTTTTTGTATCCTCTTTGACCAAAACCATAAATTTAGTGGAAGACGTATGATTTAGGGGTAATCCCATCTCCATAAAGAGCTTTAAACATGTAAGCAAAGGTAAATAAAGAGTATTACCAACACATTGCTGTTATGATTTTGCTTCCGTTTAGAGTTAAGGCAGTTCTTATCTCCTATTTGCATACAGTAGGTTTCCTAGGCTACCGACCACCTCTGTGTGCTCTAACAGCCCTGGCCCGATAGTGACATCACTCGCCACCATTGTCAGACTGGGGTGCCTAGGGCCAAGTGGAATTTCAGTCTGGGGCCCCACCAGTGGAGCTGATTCTGGGGGCCTACCCTATAGCTACCGTACATGCCTCTTATACTCTGCCTCTTGTTTTTTGCCTCTTTGTCTCTTCCGAGGATGTATATGCAATTTAAAATAAACTCCAGGTCTACCATGCTCAGGGGCCCACCGGGTGCTTCCTCCTTTCCCTTGTGGGCTAGTCCGAGCCTGCGCCCTGCTGTATCTTATCAGCAGCATAGGAGTTTGTATATCTTTCTTAATGACAAACTTTAACCATTAAAAACTCTGTAGCTTTGTGTTCTACTGGTTAACTATCCATCACCAGCATTCACCAGCCATCTTAGCCAGAGCCTCCCCATGACCCTACTACCACTAGGCCACTGCACTTGTCACAACACTATTTTCTTCTTCTATCTCTATATTCTATATAACCCACTTCTTCTTTGCTTTCTCTCTCTTTCCCTCTTTTTCTCCTCGTCCCCTATGAGTGCTTTTAGGCCCAATGTAAGTGGCAGCCTGCCCTTGAGCCTCAGTCGGCTTGTGGTCAAGGAATCTCTTCACCGGAATTCAAATGT
>JAODAL010027224.1:0-55314 GCA_025379985.1 Phyllomedusa bahiana
AGAAACCGACAGTTTTCTACTTCCCCCCTAATGTTTTTTATTTTTTTTTAATCTTTTTGTGCGGAACAGAATCCCTTGCTCTCAAGAAAAAACCAATGTAGGCAATTATATCTGTGGGCCAAAAGAGGGGGACTTGACACCTAATTATACTCTAGAGGACACTGTGGCCCACACTCACCAGCCGGGATGAATGATGCTATGTCACCAGTGTAGTGGATTGTGGCTCCTGCTACACTCGCAGTCAGTGCCCACATCAAAGCGCTGTACAGGAAGGAACATTATGATGAGGGTGGTGCCAGGTGGGGGTAGCTATCTCACCCAAACTTAGATTATACAGTCATTAGACTTTTTTGGCATCAGTACACAAAACACACACGATGATGTTTGAAGCAGGTTAATGCATGTAATATTGCACAGTGATTGAGCAGGTTGCTGGGATGTTGACACACAGAAATACAGAGTTGGGGATTTTAGTTAAGAAAAAAAAGATGGATCATGTTATCAAAGCTGGACAAATGAAAGAAATTCAATGCATGTCACTCTCACTTGTAATTCCCACATCGGTCCACTAGATGTCTTCCACACATCCATTTTAGAGCCACATACACCAGTATGTTACCCTCTATATGACAAGAACTATTGAAAGTGCAAATTGAGTCACATTACTATGACCACCAAATAATATCCATAGTAACCAATGTGCAGCATGGACAGCAGCTACACGGGCTGGGAGTGAGTCAACAATGTCTTGGTTGGTTGTCACTGGTATCTGGAGCCATGCTGACTGCTGGAGGGTGCGTGAAGGAGAATCCATAGAGTGAACATGACGATCGAGCTGGTCCAGACGCTCAATTGCGTTTAAGTCTGGGGTTTATGGTGTACAGGAGATCCCTGAATATGTCGTTGACGAACTCCTGGAAGACTGCCGATGCATTGCAGAGTCCAAAGGGCATGACCAGGTACTCGTCACGGGGGTTGAAGGCCGTCTTCCACTCATCTCCTTCATGAATCCAAATGAGGTTGTAGGCTCCTCTCAGATCCAATTTAGAGAAAATCTTGGCTCCACGGAGCCGGTCAAAGAGCTCGGTAATCAAGGGCAAGGGGTACCGATTCTTTATGGTTATCTTGTTGAGGCCACAGTAATCAATACATGGACGTAGGGAACCATCTTTTTTCTCTACGAAAAAGAACCCAGCCCCGCCTGGAGAGGAGCACTTGTGAATGAAAACCTTCTGAAGATTTTCTTGAATGTAGGCCGACATAGCCTGAGTGTCTGCCCCGGGTGGGGAGACGTACCGGGCAGCAGGTCAATAGGGCAGTCATAAGGGCGATGAGGAGGTAGAGTCTCCGCTTGCTTCTTGGAGAAAACGTCCGCAAAGTCTTGGGTATGGAGTGGGAAGGCCCGCCAAAGACTTAGACGGTACTGGAGGAAAAGTGGGAAGCACCGGGCGGGGTGCCACCAGACAGCGAAACTGACAATCTCACCCCCACCGCATGACTTCGCCCGTCTTCCAATCGAGCATAGGGGCATGGTGCTGCAGCCACGGGAGACCCAGAAGAATAGACGAGGAAGACTGGGGTAACACTTAAAATGCAAGTCTCTCCCTATGTAATGCCCCTACTTGAAGGGACAAGGGCTTGGTACAGTACTGGACCGTATCACTGAGGATCTCTTACACCTCTTTCCACTATCTCCTCATTCAATGACCCAGACGCAGCCACCACTTTCTACAACCATACAATCATCACCGCCCTTGACTCAGTCGCTCCTCTCACACACAACAGAACCCGCAAAATCAACAGACAACCCTGGGACACAGACTCTACCAAACAGCTGAGGCAAGCTTTTCCCGAATGCTGAACGCCGCTGGAAGAAAACTCACTCCATTGATGACTTTGCCTTATACAAACACTCACTGCAGACATTTCTAAGTCCGACCACTCGCCTCAGCCAAACAGAACTATTTCACCACCTCATATCCTCCCTGTCCCACAACCCCCAGACAATTATTCAAAACCTTCATACTCTTCTTCTCCGTCCATCAAAACCTCCTCCCCATCCCTCCTTTCAGCAGATGACTTTGCCATTCACTTCCTCCAGAAGATCAACCTCATCAGAGAAAGCTTCAGCCCGCAAGTCCCCACCACCCTCCCTTACCCTTGCAACTGCTCATCCCCTTAACTTGCTCCCCACGGTACCTCATAACAAGCTCTCCTCCTTACTGTCCAAATCCAACCTCACTACCTGTAGTCTTGACCCACTGCCATCCCACCTCATCCCAGACCTCAGTGCTTCTATCATCCCAGCACTCACCCATATCTTCAACCTATCAATACCTCTGGCATCTTCCCTTCTGCTTTAAAACATGCTACTATCACTCCAATCCTAAAAAAAAACAACCCTTGACCCTCTTCTCTGTCCAACTATCGCCCATCTCACCGCTCCCTTTTGCTTTCCAAACTCCTAGAGCAGCACGTCTATCTTCAGCTGTCCTCCACACCTCTCCTCAACTCTCTTCTTGACCCATTACAATTGGTTTTCGACCCCACCACTCTACCGAAACTGCCCTAACCAAAGTCACTAATGATCTAGTAACTGCTAAAGTCTCATGCCACTACTCTGTGCTCCTCCTCTTGGACCTGTCCTCTGCCTTTGACACTGTCGACCATTCCTCCTGCTACAAATCCTCTCCTCCCTCGGCATCACGGACTTGGCTCTTTCCTGGATCTCCTCGTACCTCACTGATCGGACTTTCAGCATCTCTCATTCTTGCTCCACCTCCTCCCCCGGCCACTCTCTGTGGTGTCCCCAAGGGTCAGTCCTGGGTCCACTACTCTTCTTATTACACCCTTGGCCTCGGTCAGCTCATAGCCTCACATGGCTTTCATGTACCACCTGTATGCTGATGAACCAATTACATCCTGGCCCAGATGTCACTTCTCTACTCTCCGGATCCCGGACTGTCTGTCTCCATTTCCTCCTTCTTCTCATCACGTCTCCTAAAACTAAATGTGGAGAAAACAGAACTCATCATCTTTCCACCATCCAACTCTACCCCTGCCCAGATCTCTCTATTACAGTCAACGCTCTACACTTTCACGGTCCCACAAGTCCGCTGTCTGGGTAATCCTAGACTCTGCTTTATCTTTCAAACCACACATCCAACCCTCACCTCTGCCTGCCGCCTCCACTGAAAAAACATCTCTCGCATCCGCTACATTCCTCGGCTATGACACTACAAAATGCTGGTCCATCCCTTGTCATCTCCCGCTAGACTACTGCAATATCCTTCTCAGTGGCCTCCCAGCTAGCACCCTCGCTCCCCTCCAATCCATCCCCTCTGCCAATCCCTTCACTGGCTTCCCATTGCCCAGCGAATTCATTTCAAGCCACTAACCATGACCTACAAGGCTCTCCATGACTTCTCCCCTCCATACATCTCTGCCCTAATTTCCAATTATCTCTCCCCACGCACTCTCCGCTCCTCACAGGACCTTCTCCTCTGCTCTCCCCTTATCAGCTCCTCACACAACCGTCTCCAAGACTTCTCCCGTGCTTCACCCACACTCTGGAACTCACTGCCCCAACACATCAGACTCTCCTCCACTTTCACCAGCTTCAAAAGCAACCTGAAAACCCATTTCTTCAGGCTTGCCTATAACCTTCAAATTCTATATAAAGAGAGGATTTAAACCAATATATCACTGCAAATTATAATCCCTGTTAAAACAATTTTTACTAGACTATCTAAATTATGCAATCTAAACCCCCATATATTTTCCACTACATACCTAGATGATACAGCATACTGTGTACTATCCGTCAGTGGAGTATTCGCCCCGATAAAGGCGGCTCCGCTTTTATGACAGACAATACACTATATACGTGTATAAAAACCTTACAACCCAGCTATCCCGACGCGTTTCCCCCGTAAAAATTTTAGGGTTCATCAGGGGATTCAAAATTCCTCTCGCTGTGGAATAAGAGTACGCTATATACAACGCATATACAAAAATGTCTACAACCATATACCTCCTATTCAAAAATTTGATAGGGAGACTGATAAATTAAATTAGATGCTGCCAGGTTATAAGAATTTAATCCCCGCAGCTCCTTGGGTATGCTGGCACCCAAAGGGTATAAGGGATACCTCTTATCCTCTTATCCTGGGTCCAGCATACCAATGGAGCTGCGGGGATTATCATTCTTATACCTGGCAGCATCTAAGTTAAGTATCAGTCTCCCTATCTAATTTTTAATAGGAGGTATAAAGTGTTGTAGACATGTTGTATATGCGTTGTATATAGCGTACTTTTATTCCACAGCGAGAAGGAATTTTTGAATCCCCTGATAACCCTAAAATTGTACGGGGAAACGCGTCGGGATAGCTGGGATGTAAGGTTTTTATACACTATTAGTGTATTGTCTATCATAAAAGCGGAGCCGCCCTTTATCGGGCGAATACTCCACTGACGATAGTACACAGTATGCTGTATCATCTAGGTATGTAGTGGTAATATATAGGGGTTTAGATTGCATAATTTTAGATAGTCTAGTAAAAGTTATGTTTTAACAGGGATTATAATTTGCAGTGATATATTGCCTATAACCTTCACTAAACTTGTCACTACTTCCTCCACAGACATGTCTGCCCCTCACCTCCTGTCTCTTTCCCCCTCCTTGTAGATTGTAAGCCCTCGCGGGTAGGGTCCTCTCTCCCTCTTTCGTGCCAATTGTCATTATCCCTTATCACTGTACTCGTTTGACTTATGTAATGTATGTAACCCCCTCAAATGTACAGCGCCCTGGAATCAATGGCGTTTTAAAATAAATAATAATAATAATCTCCCCGCTAACAGAGGAGATGGCTAGTGGTTTCTCCAGGCGGACCACCAAGGCATCATCCATGAAGTTTCCGGCTGATCCGGAGTCCAGGAAAGCCAAAACTTGAAACCGGATTCCAGATCCGGACACAACTTGAACAGGCATGGTCAAGCGAGAGGAGAGGGCTTGGTCTCACCTAGGGACGCCTCTCCCACGTGGCCTAGGTGCGTGCGTTTCACGGACACTGAGGACGGAGCGGGCAGCCCCTGCGGAAAGGTTCAGGGCTGGCACAGGGTCTCCTCACGTCGTCGAGACAGCTCTTGCGAGGTAAGATGGGCTCTGTCCACTTGGATGGCCTCCTCGGCAGCTGGCAGGGAGGGCTGCTGTGGAGGCCTTTGAAATAAGGGAGCTAGGTGAGGAAGACGACGTGTCCTAGCCAGTTTGCGCTCCTGACGGAGCTCCTCTTGCCTTTCCGAGAAGCGTACGTCGATCCGAATGGCCAGGAAGATAAGGTCACTCGGGGAAGAAGGAAGATCACAGGCGGATAGGGCATCCTTGATCTGGCTGGAGAGGCCATTCTTGAAGGTGGCAGCCAACGGCGCATCGTTCCATGATAACTCTGTGGCTATGGTGCGGAATTGCACTGCGTAATCGCCTACGGAAGAGTCTCCTTGCGGCAAATTTATCAAGGCCGTAGACCTAGCGGAAGCCACAGAAGTCAGTGTTGCTGCTGGGTGGAGAGGAGCTGCTGCATCATGGCGGAGAGGTGGCTGAGTTGCTGCGCTTGTTGCGCAATCTATTGTGATTGCTGAGCCACGATGGTGGTAAGGTCAGCGACACTCGGCAGAGATACCGTGGCAGGGTCCTTTTCCGGATCTTACTGTAACGATCAGCAGCAGTGGATCCTCTGGACCACCTCAAGTGATGGTATGAGCCACGCCAGGGAGCAGAATCTAAGCAGAAAGCGGTATTCACCAGAGCCCGCCGCAAAGTAGGATGTACTTGCTGTGGCGGTAGTCTACCAGGTCGCTACCTCTGACGTGACTTGCTTGTGGTGGCAGCCGAGGTGTAGCGTGGTACAAAATCGTAAGGCAAACTCGGAGTCGGAGACAAGCAGGAAGTTCAGGACAGGCAGCAAATGGTTCGTGATTGAGGGACGGAGGCAAATGGTACGGTACACGAGATATCAGACGAGACACAAGGAACGCTTTCTCAATAGGCAATAAGGCACTAAAGGTCTGTTAAGGGGATCAGGAAGGGGCAAGCTTAAATAGGGGCAGCGTCCAGCAATAGGAAATTACCGGTGCGCTGGCCCTTTCATATTTAAAGGGGATTTATCACTTCCATCAGTTCGTGTGTTTCATTGTACTTTCAGTTTCTCAGCTAATCAAATCCAGGGGCATTTTTTTCCCTTCCCAGCTGGGTGTTTCGTAACTGAAGGGGGATGACATCATCACCCCCTTCACTGTTCATGCTCGCTCCCGAGTCAGTGTATTCCCCCCCCTTTCTATCTGAGTTCACATGTCACTGTTTCGTTCCTCTCCCTATGCAGTCTTATTTTGTAAGAGCTGTTTGTTTACATACCACAGCCCTGCATTTAGTCTAGACAGTCTTCTATGAACTCAGAGCACTGATCTCTTTTCCTTTCACAGCTGGAGGTTTGTTACAGTTGAATCCAGTCTTCTATGAACCCATCTAGAGCAGCACAAATCTTAGGCACCGAGCACAATTCTGCTGTTTTCTGATTGTAGAAGCAGTTGCAGTGTTACTGTGGAGCTTCTGGCTGTGCAGAATGAAATGTTGTCGGCCCCTTATTCTGAGTGAGAGAGGCAGGAATGCATGCTCCCATGAATATGACCAGGGGCCAGACAGAATGTAAATTAGTAGAGCCGTCAGCCAATGAAATGAAAGGAGGTGGAATCCTACTGGCACTGGGGAACAGTGTTTACACAAAACAAAGATAAGGCAGACTGTGAAAACAAGACAGCTTTGCAAATGACAAATTGCAAAGTTGCTTGTTTTCACTGTCCCCTTATTCTGAAGAACATTTAATGAAATGATACAACCCCTTTAACATTGCCGGCATGCGCCCACCCTTGGGAGCGGGGCTACGCGCGCCGGGAGACAGAGATATCGGCAGGAGCGTGGCTGGGTCAGTAAGGCAGAGACTGGGCAGTGGAGTGAGAACGCCCACGACCTGACACGCGGGTCGCAGTGCTGCTCACCAGCGGGACGCAGATGGTGAGGGTCGCAGGGGTGATTCAGAGGAAGGCAAAAACCCCCATGAAGTAGAAGCAAATTGTCCTCATTTTAGGGAAAAAAATTCCTTCCCAACTCCATCTGGCAATCAGAATAAATCCCTGGATCAACAACCCTCCTCTTGTTATACTATTGTGCTCTAGAAATGCATCCAGACCCTTTTTGAACTCTGTTAGTGAATTCACCATGACAAGTTCCTCTGGCAGAGAGTTCCACAGTCTAACTGCTCTTACAGAATCCCTTTCTATGTTTATGCAGAAACGTTCTTTCCTCGTGGCATAGAGGATGCCCCCTTGTTCTCGATAAAATCCTGGGTATAAATAGATCTTGGGAGAGATCTCTATATTGACCATTAATATATTTATACATATTTATTATGTCCCCCCGAAGCCGTCTTTTCTCTAAACTAAATAACCCTAATCTTGCCAATCTTTCTGGGTATTGCAGTCCACCCAGGCCTTTTATTATTCATTGTTGCCCGCATATGAACCTTTTCAAGCTCTACAATGTCTTTCCTGTGCACTGGTGCCCAAAACTGTACACAATATTCCATGTGTGGTCTAACCAGTGACTTGTATAATTGGAGACTGATCTTCTCATTGTGTGCATCTATGTCCCTTTTAATACACCCTATAATTCTGTTTGCCTTGACAACTGCTGCCTGTCACTGGCTGCTACAGTTAAGTTTACTGTCCACCAGGATTCCCAAGTCCTTCTCCATGTCACTTTTTCCCTGCGTTTTTCCGTTTAACATGTATTCATGGAATGGAATTTTCTTCCCCATGTGCATAAACTTGATATTTTAATACATCCCATGATTCTGTTTGCCTTGACAAATGCTGCCTGACACTGGCTGCTACAGTTAAGTTTACTGTCCACCAGGATTGCCAAGTCCTTCTCCATGTCACTTTTTCCCTGCGTTTTTCCGTTTAACATGTATTCATTGAATGGATTTTTCCTCCCCCTGTGCATAACCTTGCATTTATCTGTGTTAAACCTCATCTGCCATTTCTCTGTCAAGTCCTCCAACTTATCCAGATCCCTTTGTAATAACACATTGTTCTCTATTGTGTTGATTACTTTACAGAGCTTAGTATAATCTGCAAAGATTGATATGCTACTGTGCAATCCAGGTGTAAGATCGTTATTGAATATAATAAAGACAATAGGGCCTAATACTAACCCCTGTGGTACCCCACTAGTAACAAGGATCCAATCTGAGTATGTACCATTAATAACCACCCTTTGTTTTCTATCATTGAGCCAGTTAATTACCCACTTGCCAACATTTTCCCGCAGCCCAAAAGCATTCTCTTTTTAAACTTATTGTAAACGGCCCACGCCGCGGTCCCTGCTATGGACTCACAGCGTGCCCGTGCCCGGTTGTGTCCCAGCTGCTGCTGCGAAAACCTCTGGTGTCCCTGCTCTGGTCTCTCACCTGTGCTTCCTCCACTCCCTGGAAATCCTGTGTCACATGTGCTCCCTCTAGGGGCACCCCGCGGCACTGTATCAATTTAAAGACACAGTGTCCTGTTCCTGCTAAGTGACCCCTGACCTCTGGCTTTATAACGAACTTCCTCCTGTTTTCTCGTCCAGTTCGTTGTTGTTTACCCAGCACAAGAGCTTGACCCCTTGGCTGCTGTTCTGCTGTGTCTCACATTCAGCCCATACGTTTATCGGTACCTGCTGTACACCTGCCGCTGTAACTTTTCTGCTACACCTGCTGTTCCCTGGCGCCTTTATCTAATCTGTTACCATCCTGGGACTGTGCCTTACGTTCAAAGACTATACCTGGACTGTCACCCGTTTACGGCTATCACCTGCGGTGCCCGGACTCCGCTCCAGCGCCAGCAAACGGGACCTGCACTTCGGTAACCCACTGCCTGCATCTGCCATCTGTGCCTGCGGTGGGCCCTGAGGATCCACACCTGGATATCTGCGGCCGGCGCTTCGGCATACTTTTGTCAACGCCCGACCGTTACAGTACGAACTGACCTTTACAATATGATCCCGCCGGAGTGACTCTGCCTGAACTAGAAAACCGTGTAAAACCGTCAGGGCGTTCATCTGGAGCAGTTATTTCAGAAGTTTGCAGACGCTCACCACCCGTCTAGATGAAGTCGTGTCTGCATTGGCAGCTACAACTGCTCCGCCTTTCTGCGTGGTTCCGCCTCCTGTTGTCATGACCTGTCCCAGCCTGCACCTGCCTCTGCCAGCCAGTTATTCCGGAGATCCCCATACCTGTCGCGGCTTCCTCAATCAGTGCACAATCCACTTTGAGGTCCTGGCTCACCAGTTCACATCTGACCGTGCCAAGGTGGCTTTCATCATCAGCCTGCTCTCAGGTGAAGCCTTGGCCTGGGTCTCACCTCTATGGGAGAAAGGAGATCCGCTGACAGGGACCTCCAGGATTCCTGAACGCCTTCCGGAAGACCTTTTCGCTACCTGTGCTCAACACATCTGCTGATTCATCTCTGCTCCGGTTCCGTCAAGGCGACTCCACCGTGGGCCAGTATGCCATCCAGTTCCGTACCCTGGCCTCCGAGCTTGCCTGGAACAACGATGCCCTCGTTGCTGCCTTTTGGGGGGCCTCGATGGATGCATTAAGGACGAGTTGGCTGGTCGTGACCTACGTACCACCCTGGACGACCTCATTGCTCTTGCTACCCGGGGTTTACATCCGTTTTGCTGAGAGGGAGTTAGAGCTTCGCCAACAACCAGTGTCCACCCGTCCTGCAAGCCTCCACGCCCCCTACTTGAGACCCCCCCACTCAGCCTCGCCTGGCACCTGCGTTCACCCTAGATGACCCATGGAAGTCAACCGCACTCATCTCTCCACAGAGGAACGCACCCGCCGACGCAGCTTAAATCTGTGCCTGTACTGTGGTGGTGCCCGTCACTATCTGAAGAACTGCCCAGTCCGCCCAGCTGCGCCCCGGAAACCCCAGTGCCATGGTGTTGTGGGTGAAGTGACCCTGAATCAAGATGCCTTTGTTCCTCGTCTGACCACTCTGGTCACTCTACGTCTATCATCTGGTGCCGCCTATGAAGTTCCTGCCTTGCTGGATTTTCCCGGCTCCTCTGAGAACTTTATCCCACCCGTCTCTGCTGGAGAAGTTCACCATGCCTGTCTCCCGTCTAGAAGAAACCCCTATGTTTTCTCTTCCATCAACGGGAGATCCTGAAGGAGCCAGCAAGTTCCGTACCCAGCCTGTGTCCTTGAAGGTTGGCAGTTCCCACCAGGAAAATCTGTCCTTTTACGTGCTGCCAGTTTCGTCTGCTCCAGTCCTGCTTGGGCTCCCGTGGTTCCAGCTTAACAACCAATCCCTGAATTGGAAAACGGGCGAAGTTGTCCAAGGGGCAAGCATTGCCACTCTCACTGCCTCAAGCCCGCCCATCTGGAGCAGCCCTGCCCAACCCTTTCTCTGTCCGTTGGTTCTGCTGTGCCGATGGAAGAACCATGTGTGCAAGAAGAACCTCCTGGTCTGTAAAGACACCTCTGACTCCCCCCACCCCTCCCCCTGCCTACTGTTTTCTGCTTCTCCCCAGGTCCAAGAAGTTACCCGGGACTCTCTGGACACCTCCTCTGACGACAGTTCCTGGGATACCGAGGAGGAGGTGGTTACCCCTAGCCCGGAGGGGAGGGCTTAAGGGGGGGGGGTAAATGTACACAATTCACGCCGCGGTCCCTGCTTGGACTCACAGCGTGCCCGTGTCGGTTTTGATATCCCAGCTGCTGCTGCGACATCCTCTGGTGTCCCTGGCTCTGGTCTCATCTGTGCTTCCTCCAGCTCCCTGGCATCCTGTGTGCACAAAGTGCTTTCCCTCTAGGGCACGCGCGGGGGCACTGCATCATATTTTAAAAACACAGTGTTCCTGTTCCTGCCCAAGTGACCCCTGATCTCGGCTTTATAACGAACTTCCTCCCTGTTTCTCGGTCAGTTCGTTGTTTGTTACCCAGCACAAGAGCTTACCCCTTGGCTGCTGTTCTGCTGCTGTCTCACATTCAACCATGCGTTTATCGGTTACCTGCTGTACACCTGCCCTGTACCTGTCTGCTACACCTGCTGTTTTCCCCGGCGCCTTATCTAATCTGTTACCATCCTGGGACTGTGCCCTTTCGTTCAAAGACTATACCTGGACTGTCACCCGTTTTCGGCTACACCTGCCGGTGCCCGGACTCCGCTTCCAGCGCCCCGCTAACAGGACCTGCACTTCGGGTACCCACTGCCTGCATCTGCCATCTGTGCCTGCGGTGGGCCCTGAGGATCCACACCTGGATATCTGCGGTCGGCGCTTCGGCATACGTTTGTCAACGCCCGTCCGTTACACTTATCAACCTTTTATGTGGCACAGTATCAAATGCTTTAGAGAAATCTAGAATATATGGTAATCATATGCATCACCCCGATTCCAGTCTTAGCACTGACTTTCTCATAGAAGCTGATGAGATTAGTCTGGACACCCCCCCACCCTCTCCCCCCCCCCCCCCCCCCCCTCCCCCACCCCTCGCCCCCCCCCCCCCCCCCCGCCCTCCCCCCCCCCCCCCTGGAACCTTCCTTCATAAACCCATGCTGGGATCGGCGTTATACATTTATTTTCAGTGGAGTTACTCCGGATAGCTTCTCTGAGAAAAACTTCAAACATGTTAACCTACAAACAGAGGTTTAACTCACCGGCACATAGATTTCTCCATGGATACCACTTTGACTCATTTTGAATATTGGCACATAATTTGCATGCGCCAATCCTTTGGGGGACATACTCCTGTTATTATACAGCTCATTAAATATTTAATATAGTGGCCTGTCTTTCACATTACTTAATTCCCTTAGGACACAGGGGTGTATACCATCAGTACCTGGTGATTTGTCTATTTTAATCTTCTTAAAGGGGTTTTGCCAAAAAATGATTTCCTCAGCTAACAGACTGAACTTGAGCCTTGAAAAGAGGGGCATTGTGTTTCTGTGTTTAAAAAACAAGTGCCTCCTCTGTGATGTCTAGTACCACTCCCATGCCGCACAATTTCCCTGAGGGTCAGTCTCTATAGTTGAGCAAACATTGTTTTGAATTAAATCACTGAGGAGAGACAATATTGTGCAAAGTTAAAGGGTTTTGCTTTATCTACCAACTTATCTGACCTCAGGAGAGAAGATTAGATCTAGGCAGTCAGGTTTCTTTTAATTCCTTACAAAACTGGCTGACTTGGGAGGTAGAAGGCTGAGCAGTAGAAGAAAGGGGAGCGTCCACAAACTTTTAATTCTGATTATTACATATACAAAATAACCAGTGGATTTCTTATACAGTACAAACAGGACATTTATTCCCCAGTCCCTTAAAAGCTGCAGGGAGGGGGGGGGGGGGGAGAAGAAGGACTGAGCAGGGAGCTTCTGCAATCTTTGCTCTGATAATTACATTACAACCAGTGAATTCTCTATACAGGAGACAGAGACTTTTTTTCCCCAGTTTCCCTTCAAAGCCTAATTAATAGTTCCATGCCATCAGATAAGAAGTTCAAACCACGCAAGTGCGGCCAGATCAGCTCCTTTCAGTGTCCTGGTCGTGTCTAATGTAAAAGTGATTAAATACCCATTAGATCGTGGCAAACCCCCTTTAAGACGGACCTGCACTTCTTACTGGGTTAGACAAGAAACATTTAAGGTGGGCTTTACTCCTATCCCTCTGCTCCATCACGCAACAAGAAGTCTATTTCCTTAGTAAATACAATGGAGAAAAAATTGTTTAGTAGATTTGCTTTCTTCACATCGCCCTCCATAGTACTTCCCTCACTATTTTTCAAAGGGCCAACATTTTCCGTTTTAATCTTTTTACTATTTATATAGTTAATAAAAAATTTGGGGGTTAGTTTTACTCTCATCTGGCAATCTCTTGCATTTCTGTCTTCCAGCTTTGCTGTCTTTATCATTATTTTAGATTAACGTATGACTCGAGTATAAGCGAGTTTTTCAGCACAAAGATGTGCTTGAAAAATTCCAGTCCTCGCTTATAATCGAGTCACTGTCGGCGCTCGGGCGCAACAATGGCCTGGGCGCCGGCAGGGCTACTTTAGCTATATGCGACTCCTCAGGGAGCGCATATAGCTGAATCCCGAGTCAGCACACAGCATCCAGGCGCTGCTGTGGCCCGGGCACTGACGGCGATCTCTTCACCTGTATGCAACTCCCTTGCTCCTCGTCAGTTCGTTGTTGTCTACATATATAGAGCTTGACCCCTGGCTGCTGTATTGCTGTTGTTATGCTGCTGTATACCTGCTGCTGCCCCAGTCCATTTACCTGCTGCATATCTGCCACTGTACCAAGTCCGCTACTGTCCTGGGACTGCGCTATCTGCCTACGGCTATACCGCTGCGTATTTCCTGTATCCCGTACCTAGTACTGTATCGCTGTCCTGCACTTTGGCTACCTCTGCGAGTTACACCATCTACGCTCGCAGAGGCCCTGAGGATCCGCTATATACCGGCGATCAACGGGTCAGCGTATACTGACACCGCCTGATTGTGACACCTGTCTCCCACCACTGTGCTTTAGAGGTCCCTAGCGATCGGATCCTCTGCACTTCCAGGTTCTCTCCGCGACAAACAGAAGAGGCGACACACAGAAGAGGCTTGTGCTCCATTGTATGTGAATGGAGCATGAGCCCATCCTATGTGTCGAGACATGAACCCAGAAGTGAAGAGGAGCTGATCACTGGGGACCTCTGGAGTGGCAATGGCAAGGGACAGATAGATAAGTAGAATTTTTTTTCTTTTTTTGGCTCACTTTGGCTCCATTTAAGTATATTTTTTCAAGTATAAAACCCCTTTAACATAGCGCATCCACCCAACATAATGCCATACATGTACTTTACATCAGATTTCAGAAATGGGTTACCTAGTTACATAGTTAGTACGGTTGAAAAAAGACATATGTCCATCAAGTTCAACTAAGGGATAAGGGGTGCCTCTGAGCCAAATGTCTGAAGCCGAGCTTCTGGTTCACAAACCTGGCGGGAAAAAAAAAAAAAACTACTGACAGCCGAAGAAATGTAATTGACAGTGTCCTCTCTTAAAAGTTGGGTTTGCCAAGGTTGATTTCCTCACTAAACAGCTGAACTGTCACTCTTGAGCCTTGAAAAAAGGGGCATTGTTTCTGTGTTAAAAAACAAGTCCTCTCCATGATGTCATAGCACAACATCCCTTGCACACTCCCGAGGCTGATTTCAGTCTCCTGTAGTTGAGCAAACATTGTTTGGCTAAACCAAGAGGATAACTGTATTGTGCACAAGCCTCTACAGTTTTGTTTCTCCCTCTTATCTGCTCAGGAGAGAAAATAAGATCCACGCAGGCAGCGTTTCACGAACTGCTGCAGAGGGGAGGGAGGAGGGCTGAGCAGGGAGTGTGTGCATGTTTACTCAGATAATTACATTACAACCAGCAGATTCTCTATATAGCAGACACAGGCTTTGTTCTCCCTCTCCCTTCATGTGCCCTGCCATCAGATAAGAAGTGCAAACAATGCAAGTGGCCAGATCAGCTCCTGGTCGTAGCTAATGTAAACAGTCAGGAAACTAAGGGCATCTAAGCAAGGCTGTAGCTCTCAGAGGCTACACTTTTTTAATCGCATATATTTAGAAAAGTGATTAAATACCCATTTTGGAGGATTCCACGTCAACATTAGATTGTGGCAAAACCCCTTTAAGGGTTGTCAAGCATTGTCAGTCACTTCAGGCAGTTCATGTGTTCATGTGAAACAAGACGTATGCAAAAAGAGGAAAAAATAGGGGGCGCACAATAGTGTTATACTGTTATAACAAATTTAGGTATTGAATACAGTTGGATTCTCACCTTGGGGTGTTGTGCTTATAATATAGAGGCACAACACTCATATGTGCTTGCAGGGCAATTTATATACCGTAGCCCTTAGTACACCCAGCCGCAGGTCACTAATGCTCCGCTCCGATGTCGGTGGGGAAAGACGCCAAATGAAAAGAAAAAATGGACCGGCGCACGTGCAGAAAAAAAAGCCCGAGCTAGAGGCTTTTACATTAAAAAAGTATTTATTTCTTAAAATGAAAGGGACTTTACTTTTCACAAAATTAAAAACAAAAACATACAGTTATACTTATACGCATTGCGAGAGAGCCCCTCGCTTCATCAGAAGTGATGAAGCGAGGGCTCTCTCGCGAATTGCGTAAAAGTCAAATCTGTATGTTTTGTTTTAATTTTGTGAGAGTAAAATCTTGCATTTTTAAGAATAAATACTTTTTTAATGTAAAAGCCTCTGCTCGGGCTTTTTATTCTGCACGTGCGCCGGGTCCATTTTTTCTTTTTCATGTGAAACAAGAAAAATAGACAGGCTTAAGAATCTGAACAATTTTGACAAAGGACATTTGACAATTGTGATGGCTAGATGACTGTCGACAGTCAGATTATTGAACACGTCAAAAAGGGTCTTAAGCCGTCGCTGCAGATTAATGACCAGCAGCGCCTGATGTCAAAAGGAGGTGGGCGGTCGTTAAAGGGTTAAAGGATCTGCTGCTAACATTTTGGTGCTAGATACCATAGAACACCTTAAGAGGTCTTGTGGAGAGCAGGACTCAATGGGTCAGAGATATTTTGGAGGCCTGAGGGGGCCTACATATTGTTTCATTGTAATGGCTGATTGGTGCATACCTCCGGAGGTTATTAGCATGCAATATAACAAATCAGTCAGACACTCCCTGGGCTAAAATAGCTGGAAACAAGAAGAGATTGCATTTATCTCCACAGAAAGTGGACATTAGATTGGGTTTAGATTTAGTGTCCCATTGACTGATATATCGCTGATCTGCATTCAACACCTGGACCCATAAAGCCATTTATTACAATCCATTAATTCAGAGCCAAACTAAATAATTCTAGAGCAGCACCGTCTCCCCTCTTACCCCCTTGCCTTCAGATCAAGATGATTTTGGAAAGCAAAGCAGCATTGATGGAAACCTTTTGTCCTGCAGCGGGTAAAATGGCAACGTTTATAGAGCCGTTACACAATGACAAATATTGTGTTTTGCTGCTGCGAACAATTGTTTTTAGCAGTGTTTTCTCTATATCTTAATATTCATCTTGATAACTGATCAAAGCAAAATGATGCTTTAAACTAAAAGAAATGACTGTTTAACATGCTGTGCATGGAACAGGCTGCGAGATGTGAATTGTCTGCAAGCAAAAGTATAATTGACAGAGGTTCTCGTTTTTCAGAACCACAATGTATCCGCATCCTGTCAGAAAGGGAGGGCTTGTCACTTAAACTGCCTTTTGTATCTTCTTCTCTGCTGCGGGGCACACAATATATCCCTCTTAGGCATGATTAAGCCAGAAAAGCTACATCCTCAATAATTTAATTCATCCCAGTCATCTAGATTTAGACAAATTGATATTGGCCCAAGACCATAGCAATGTAAGTAAACTCTTCTTCCAGGGATGACAGGAGACGTAGGAACTCTCTTGCAGTTTATTAAGTTCTTTTCTTCGCAAGATGTTCATCTTCAGAGATTCATTGCAGAATGAATTGATATTTAATTATTTGGAGAGGCCGTATCTTTTAGAATTTGGCCGCCAGGCTATGGTAAAGTTGCAACAACAAAACAACAGGAACTATAATTTGGAATGTTGTTTTATTCTCTATTTTTACTATCTTTCTTTTGAACAGGCTACCGATTTGGAAAATGTGCCTATTTATTTGGTAAGGCCGATTCTATGATGATGCATTTTTAAGGGGCGAGCTGTAGGAAAGCTGTGTGACACCTCTGCTGGAGCTGTAAGGCGAGTCCTATTGGTATTTACCCAATAAGGAACAAGCATTAGAGGGAGCTCATATTAATTACATTTACTGATGATTTTTTTGTGGAGAATTACTCTTTATTTGTAAAGTGATTTCCATAAGCATATTGAAATTAAAGCCATATCTTGAAGCTCCTGGGCCTAACTGCTAAATCTGTACAAGGCCCCCATCTACCATATGGCCAGTGGCGTAACTACCGGGGTAGCAGGGGTAGCAGTTGCTACGGGGCCCCTGCGCTTAGGGGGGCCCCGGGGCAGCTGCTACTGTGTCCGCTACCCCGGCAATGCCACTCCTGGGCCCACCGGCAGTGAACTTAACAGTTCACTGCGGCGGGCGGGGAGCTGCGGGGCCCAGCGCATACTCCCTCTGAACGCCCGGGCCCCCCAGCCCGAGCGTTCAGAGGCAGCGCTGCTCGGTAGTAGCAGGACGGAGCGCCGATCGCTCCGCTCTGTTACTTCCCCCTGCCGGCACTCTGTGGTCACGTGGGCGCGCGCGGTGACGTCACATCACCGCGCCGCCCACGCTGAGCGCAGAGGCTGCAAGGAGAGCAGCAGAGCGGAGCGAGCGGCGCATCGGGGGAGCGTGGACCGAGGTGAGTAAGTTATTACTTATTTTATCTACCCCATATGCCTGCCTATACCCCCCATATGCCTGCCTATACCCCCCTTTGCCTGCCTATACCCCCCATATGCCATCCTATACCCCCCATATGCCTACCTATACCCCCCATATGCCTACCTATAGCCCCCCATATGCCTACCTATACCCCCCATATGCCTACCTATAGCCCCCCATATGCCTACCTATACTCCCCCATATGCCTGCCTATAGCCCCCATATGCCTACCTGTACCCCCCCATATGCCTGCCTATAGCCCCCCATATGCCTGCCTATAGCCCCCATTGCCTACCTATATCCCCCATTGCCTGCCTATACTCCCCCATATGCCTGCCTATAGCCCCCATATGCCTGCCTATAGCCCCCATTGCCGTCCTATATGCCCCCCATATGCCTGCCTATAGCCCCCATATGCCTGCCTATATCCCCCATATGCCTGCCTGCATACAGCCCCCTATATGCCTGCCTGCCTATACAGCCCCCTATATGCCTGCCTGCCTGCCTATACAGCCCCCTATATGCCTGCCTGCCTATACAGCCCCCTATATGCCTGCCTGCCTGCCTATACAGCCCCCTATCTGCCTGCCTGCCTATACAGCCCCCTATCTGCCTGCTTGCCTGCCTATACAGCCCCCTATCTGCCTGCTTGCCTGCCTATACAGCCCCCTATCTGCCTGCTTGCCTGCCTATACAGCCCCCTATATGCCTGCCTGCCTATACAGCCCCCATATGCCTGCCTGTACAGCCCCCATATGCCTGCCTCTACACCCCTATATGCCTGCCGTATACCCCCACAAGCCTGCCTGTATACCCCCACAAGCCTGCCGGTCTACTTATATGGGGCCCCTTTAGCTACCTAAACCCTACCTATATGGCCCCTATAGCCCACCTAACCCCTGTCTACCTGTATGGCTCCCTATAGCTACCTAAACCCTGCCTGCCTATATGGGCACTCTATTGGCTACCTAAACCTTGCCTATTTGGGGCCCCATATATCCTATCTAAGCCCTGCCTGCCTAAATGGACCCCATATAGCCAGGGGGGCAGGTGCTGGAAAAGTCAGGATTCTAAGATATTTGTGTCTAAATCTGCAGGGACAAGTGGTCGGGAGATGTCATCAAGATGGCGGACTGGACCGGATGCAGAACAAAAGAGAAAGTCAACGACTGGTCAGAGAAACGTCACCTGTGAGTCACAAGATGTAACTGCACTGTAATCACTTATATGTCTGCAGAGCCTGTGTACACTGCTGTCTACCACTATATGGTCACTGTATGGTGGTTATATACAGTCTGCAGAGCCTGTGTACACTAGTATATACCACTTTATGGTCACTGTATGGTGGTTATATACAGTCTGCAGAGCCTGTGTACACTAGTATATACCACTTTATGGTCACTATATTATTATATATTATTATTATTAGACAGTATTGGTCTTTGTGTACTGATCAGTAATAGTGTAGGGGTATTATTCAGTCACTATGTGGTGGTAATTTGTGGTCGTGTTCTGGTGGTATAATCAGGTCCTTATGTAATAGCGTTATTGGTAATGTTGGTTTTGGTATAGTGGATTTGATTGGTAGCAGTATGATGGTGATATGTATGGTGAGGTATTTGCCCCTTGTATTATCTACATTATCTAACAGCATGTCCTGGTACATGGTCGTGGTCAGGGAGGGGGGGGGGGCCCCCATCCAAAAGTTTGCTATGGGGCCCTGGCTTCTCTAGTTACGCCCCTGCATATGGCCTTTAAATAATGATGGAAGATGCGCCTTTAGGCCCCCTGAAACACGCTAGTCTATAACATATTGCTATCTCGGCACCTTCTATAGCAGGGATGCCAAACTCATTTTCAGTGAGGGCCACATCAGCATTATGGTTATGCCGTTGGGCACCAAGTGGTTAGTAAAAGGGCAAGATGTCCTCTAAGGTTGTATAATAACCAGCCGCTTCCCCCTTCTTTAGCACTGAGCTTCCTACCTAAGAGGGTGGCTAGGCTGCCTAAGTAGGGCTGTCAGAGCTGCACCACTACCTATGAGAGAAAGATGTGGAGGTACATGTCAGAGCTCCAGATCCATGATGGTGCCCACTCCCTGTGCTGGTGCCACCACCTTTGCTTAGCATTGGCTGAATCCTCCAGGGAATGTGGAGAGCCGGTACCTCTGCTTCTGGAGCTAGTCTAATGTCTCTCGGGCAACATAACATGACATAGCAGACCGCATTCAGTCCACCGGCCTCGAGTTTGACTTGTGCTCTATAGCTAGGCTCCTGTTGAAACATTATAAACACTATAGAGTTTTGAACCTTGCCACAAACGAAAAAAGTCATTTCACTTTTTCTTTCCAGTGCATGCCCTGTTTTCCTCTACTGTTTACATGACATGGATTTGCTTAGGACAAATATTTTTTGGCAGAAATCTGCAACTGAAACATAAAAGTCTGCCATGGATTGGCCAGGGCATCTGCAAACAGCTGAGAATATAATGTAATTCAGTGGAACCAATCCATGGATTTTCTGTGCAGCAATAATGAATGTTCGGAGTTAAAAAAAAATCAGCACATTCATTATTTCATGCTGACATTTTCCAGAGTATGTGAATATGTTATGAAAAACACATGCACTGGAGGTAGAATGTCAGCGGAAGTTGTCAGGGTTTTAGAAGAGAAATACAGCGTGAGGGTAGATATGCATGGAGCAGTCTCCTCACTGTCATTGAGTGGATATGACAATGCTGGGAAATGCAGTGGAACCCCACACCAGTGGTTTTTAATTTACTTAAATTCCTAAAACATCTGGATGTATCTGTACACCCAGACAGCAGTAATGGAGCATGGAGCAGAGAAATACACTGAACCTGCTTTATGCGCGATGGGATCGAAGGTAGCTGATATCTGAGTGATTTAAATGGGTTGCCTCACTACAGGCTTTCACAGGCATCTTGAGCTTTCTCTCTCTCTCTTACAGCTTCAAATTCAGTGGCAGGTCTCTCCTCCTAGGGTGTGTGTTTCTCCTCCCAGTAGGCGGGTCTTCCCTCATTGAAGAGTGATGACATCATCATTCTGTGTGAGCAGTGGGAGAGGATGTGACAGCTCTACAGACCTCCTGCAGTGATCAGTTCTCATGCCTGAAGAGCTGTCAAATCCCTTCACAATCTTCTTGTAACCAGAGAACTTGCATTGGTGTAAACAGCTCTTTATCTGATAATGATTTACACTTAATAAAAATGATTTTTTATTAATACTTCATGCCGCACGGCGCTGAGAGCCAAGATTGCATTGCGCCCATCTCTCCATAGACTATAATGGGAGAAGTAGCTCGCGCTCTGATTGGCTGGGATAGCCAAGCCCCCGCTAGCTCAGCCAATCAGCTCTTTTCTGTCTTTTTACTGTATTTTGAATTTTCCCGCCGTGGATTCTGATTGGTCTAAACTTCTCCATAGACTAGAATGAGTCTTTGTCGCTCCTATTCTGATTGGTCAATAATTCTCCATAGGTTTGAATGGGTCTCTGTCGCTCCTATTCTGATTGGCTGAGCTAGCCGAGCCCCCGCTAGCTCAGCCAATCACCTCTTTTCAGCATTTTTACAGTATTTTGAACTGCCCCGCCCGTGGGATTCTGTTTGGGTCTAAACTTCTCCTAGCTAGAATGGGTCTCGTCGCTCCTATTCTGATTGGCTGAGCTAGCCAAGTCCCCGGTACTTAACCAATCAGCTATTTTTCAGCATTTTTACTGTATTTTGAACTATCCCGCCGTGGTTTTCTGATTGGTCTAAATTTCCCCCAAAATAGGTTTTAATGGTTCACTGTCGCTCCTATTTTGGGGGTTTATGCCGACCAATCAGAATAGCTTCAGAATTTGAATTACTGTAATTTCCCTTTCCCAATTTCCAATATCCTAATTCTTGAATTAGGATATTGGAAAGTAATTTTTTGTTTTATGTATTTTTATATTTTTAGGTTTCAGCTCTTTTCCTGAGAATTTGAACGACTTTATAAAGGCGATTTTTGATTCATTACTCCGCAACCGAAAATCTGGAATGTTTTTCTCGCTGTTCCAGCCTGTCTCCCCATCGGAACGTTTTCGCCGCAGTCCCGCACGGCGCCTAAGTCCCGCACTGCGCCCATGTCCCCGCATTGTGCCCCCCAAAAACTGGCGAGGCGCAGGGAACTTTTTTTCCCATGTATGAGTGCGCTAAACCTTCCCGGCGGCGAATCATAGGCCAGCGCCGCACTGCCCTCGTAGTCCCCGGCGCCGCCGCTATCCGCCGCCGCCGATGTTAGGTCCTAAGCCGCTACCAGTCGCTAAGTATCTGCTTTGGGGCTTAGGACCTTGGCGACGCAGCGGTGGCGGGACTAACTTGTATGTCGTTTCCCCCGGACGCACATCCAGTTAGATGCTTTGGCGGAGCAGAGAAACTCCGCGAGTACTCTGTGGCCGCAGGCGGATGGGCTCTGTGGGCCCGGAGTGCACGCCGGCGGTGCGGTCATCACGCTGCCCGCTCGCGGCCTGGTGACGTCACACCGCTGAAGAAAAGACCGTGAGCAGCGACCGCGGCGGGGAACGAGGTCAGGTAAGTGCTGTACAGGTTATTAATTAGCTCTATTCATGCTGGGGGCCTATTACCTACTGTCATATGTGCAGGGGGGGCCTATTATCTATTGTTATATGTGCAGGGAGGGGGGCTATTATCTATTGTTATATGTGCAGGGAGGGGGGCTATTATCTACTGTAATATGTGCAGGGGGGGGCTTTTATCTATTTTTATATGTGCAGGGAGGGGGGGCTATAAACTACTGTATTGTGCAGGGGGCCTATTAAACTACTGTTTTTATGTGCAGGGAGGGATTTCTATTATCTACTGTTATTTGTGCAGGGGGGGGGCTATTATCTACTTATATACGTGCAGGAGGACTATAATCTACCTACATATGTGCTGTGAGGCCTATAACCAACTATATATACACGTGCTGTGGGGCCTATCAGCTATCTATATACCTGCTGGGGACCTAAACCTGCCTATATACCTGCTGGGGAATCCATAACCTGCCCATATACCTGCTGGGGGATCCATAACCTGCCAATATACCTGCTGGGGGATCCATAACCTGCCTATATACCTGCTGGGGGATCCAAAACCTGCCAATACACCTGCTGGGGGATCCATAACCTATCCATATACCTGCTGGGGGGACCTAAACCTTCATATACCTCTGGGGGGGCCTAAACACTGCCTATATACCTACAGGGGGATCCATAACCTCCTATATACCTCAGGGGATCATAACCCATATACCTGCTAAGGGGGTCTATAACCTGCCCAAAATACCTGGGGATCAATAACCTCCATATACCTGCTGAGGTCAAAAACCTGCCTATATACCTCTGGACCCCCAACCTGCCCATATACCTCTTGGGGACCCCCAAACCCGCCCATATACCTGCTGGGGATCAATAACATGCCTATATACCTGCTGGGGACATATAACTACACACCTACCTAAATGGGAGATATATAAAAGTATATAACCAAACCCACTGGGGGACGTATTACTACTGGGGGACCCTTTTACCTTCACTGGGGGACACATAATTTACTGCGTTGTGAAGTCGCTAACAGTCGTTAAGCCGGGTGGTAAGGCCTTTAAGACAAGTCAGTTGATAAGAGTTAGCAATCGACTCCGCGGACTCCAGTCGGTTGTTAAGCCAGTTGTTAAGGCCTCAAGTCGATTGTTAAGACCTTAGCAATCGACTCCGGGGACTACGCCTCGGTCCCCGCACTGTGCCTAACACACTGGCCAGGCGCAGCGGACTTTTCCCCGCATGTATGACCGCACTACCTCCGGCGCCGAATCATAGGTGCAGTCCCGCACTGCGCCTCGGACCCGCACTGCGCCTAAAACACTGGCGAGGCGTGGCGGACTTTACATGCTATGTATGAGCGCGCCCTGGCCCCGACATAAATCAGGCGCAGATTACGCCGGGAATCTGGCGGAAAGGTGCGCCCCGACCCGGCGGGATTCATACATGTGGCCCTAGGAGAGGAGCAGAGAGGAGATCAGGCAGCCTTTATTACAGAGCTCAAAGAGAGTGAAAGACAATGAGGAAACCGCCAGCAGCCAGCACAGAAAGCCACTTTCAGTTTTGTTTTCACACAGATCAGAGGGAAGAGTGCAGGCAGCAAATCACAGCACAGTGGCCATGTCCCTGCACAGGGGGCATGTCCTGACCTGGCTTAAAGGCCTGGCTTCAGATTTAGCTCTAGACACTCACAGATTCGCTCATAGCTTCTATACTAAATGATTTATGTAATGCAAACCAATTTCAAAAGTACTTATTTTTACTGTACCCATCATTACAGATATGATCTTTGTAGTGAGACAACCCCTTTAACCTTTTAGATGTTCTGATAAACATGACTGCAGCATCTAAAAGATCAGAAACAAGGGGCTGCTTTTCGTTATGGCCCCTGCGCCCAACTCTCACGTCCATCCAACAAAATCGTGGGGTGCCATTTTGCAGGGCTGTGTTTAGAACTTGTGCATCCCTAGGCACTTTAAGGCCTCATTCACACGGCTTATTTCGCCGCGTATTTGCCGACGGATTGACGATCGTCAATCCGTCGGCAAATCAGTCCGAAATAAGTCACAGCCTATTTTCTATTGATTTCAATAGAAAATACGGCTCGTCGTTCACACGACGCGTAGTTCCGTTCCGGATTGCCGCCGCGGATTGACGACGGCAATCCGGACGGAAAAACAATTCACATGTCATTTATTTCCGGACGGATTCACCACCTACAATGATTGGAGATGGTGAATCCGTCGGGAAATCAGTTACAAATACGTGCCACACTTAGTGGCACGTATTTGCAACTGATTTTCAACTGATTTCAGAACGTATTTACATCGGAAATCCGTTGTAAATACGTTCTGAAATAAGCCGTGTGAACGAGGCCTAAGTGCTTACACCCCCTATTGGTGAATCAGGCTAGAGCTGCCCATACACTTTAGATAGCTGTCAGCCAAACGCTTGTTAGTGATTATGTTTTTTTACAGGTTTTCCCTTTGGACTATGTCAGACTCATTGGACTATATTGAGCCCACAAGACTGCGCCGGACCAGTGTTGAATCCATTTCTTTAATAAAATGATCAAAGAGGGATATTACCCCAGTACCCAATGCAACAAGGATACTGACGAAAGAGGACCATCTAATATGATGGTCCATTTCTACGGTGGCTGTGGGCTGGTGTGAAGATTAAAATAAAAAACGGACATTCCACTATAAATAAATAATTTTTAAAAAAACGCGTGTCACCCCCCTATTTTTCATAACCAGCCAAGATAAAACCAAAAGCTGTAGGCTGATAATATCAAGATGCGGAGGTCCATGAATACCGGTCCCTTTCCCTTCTAAAATACAAATTATAAAGTACTCTCACTCTTACTAACACTAAAACACACTGAAACAAAGCAACACCGTCTTTTGACGTCGGGCATTTCAGGTCATTCATCTAAAGCGACGTCTTTTGACGTCACTGCAGACATCAGAGTTTGCGCTTCCTAGCGCCGCAGCAGCGCTGAGAACGGGGCTATACTACACAGCCCTGATCCCAGCGCATCTCCTGCAAGCACCGGGAGAGGAAGAACCTCTGCTCCCCAATGCTTTAACCCTTTGATTGCCGCAGTTCGTCAACGCAGCGCAATCAAAGGGTTTCCCTGCTCTGTCAGGTAATCGGAACGCCCGGTGACCCGACAGAGCCAGGGTAAGGACTGCACAGTCAGTCCTGGGGACCTAGAGTAGCCTCAGGGCTGTCTGTGTGACAAGCCAGTGATCAGGGCAGACTGTGTGCTGCCCTGATCACTGCCTGTGTCAGAATGACACAGATTATAATGTATTAGCATATATAAATATGCTAATACATTACAAAGTGTAAAAAAAAGTAAAACAGTTCTCCCTTCAGAGGATTTAAAAAAAAAGGTAAAAAACATAAAAAGTGTAAAAAAAATAAAAAAATAAATAATAAAATAAAAATAAATATTTAATAAAAAATGCATTTACACACACAAAAAATCCCTACACATATTAGGTATCCACATGACCGTAATAACAAGGTATTAAGTGTGAAATGTGAATGGTGTAAAAAATAAAAAAATAAAAAAAAAAATACAAAAAAAATTCTGCAATTATTTATAAGTGAACTTAAACTATTCCCCCATAAAGTACAACTCATCTTGAATAAAATGATGCCTCATAAAACTGCGTCATTGAAAAAATTAAAAAGTTTCAACAGTTGAAACGCAAGGAGGCAAAAACAAAAAAAAAGTTCTGGTCATTAACTACTTTTCAGGCGTGCGGCTTAAGAGGTTAAAGGGGTTTTGCCATCAGTAGGGAACATGTCCGCCCCTTGCAGCATCGGCTGGAGAGCTGGCCGTCCTTGTGCAGTCACTCTCCATTCTATTCTATGGTATTTCTGAGTACAGCCGAGCAGTGCGTTCAGCTCTACTCGGAACTCCCATAGAACAGAATGGAGAGTTGTGCGCAAGCGCGACTGACTCTCCAGTCTGCAAAGAGAGATTCGGAGTCCGTTCCTGAGATAGGTGCGTGTCCCAGAGTTGGAACGCGCACCTGTCAGATAATGATGGCATATCCTAATGATATGCCATCATTATCTATGGTGCCAAAACCCCTTTAAGGAGTCCAATCAGTATTTTCTCACCTTTTTATTCAGAAATCCTGCTTAGTATCATATAACCCTACATATAACCCTGCTCTTAGATAGGACAGCATAAACCACTTGATAGGTTCGTTTTAAATATGAATATCAGAAAGACATTGTTCCATAGGAAACAGGTGTCTTCTTATTCAATGCTTTTTGACGATTCACAGAAAATAATTAATTTAATGGGGCCAGGCTGGGTAAAAAAAAAAAAAAGTTATACTTACCTACTTTTCCCTCACCACTGCTGCTTTGGCGCTTTCACTTCCGGGTTTTTGTCCCAACAAACAGAAGAGGCTTGCACTCCATTCACTTACACTGCAGTGCGAGCCTTTCCTGTGGGTTGGGATGAGAACTCCGAAGTTTAGAGGAGTGGATTCCAGGAAGCGCCGAAGCGGCAATGGCGGGGGAAGGGTATTTTTTAACCAACAAACCCTCTACTATACTTTTTTGTTAAGCCCCTTGAAATAAAGCTGAAAATCTCAATTTCTGTCACATATTGGTGGTTTTCGTTCTCATTCATTGTGGTGAAGTACAAAGGCTAAATGATGAAAATCTTGTCACTGTCCAAATTCTTCTGGCCGTGTATGTCCATGAAGTTCTACCAAAAGGGCCACCTGGCTCCCCTATTGCCCTGAAAAGCATGTTTAGAGCATAAATTAGACCTGGTTTACACCTGCACCAGAGTTTCAGTTCGGATTCCATAGTCAAAGACGAAAAAAATAGTGCAGCATGCAGCGCTGAAAGGCTTGTGAGCCCAGTTAGGCTAGTTTCACATTTGCTTCGGAGGTTCAGTTTGAAACAGACACCACTGCATTTAGTAGGTGCCATTGGTGTCCATTGTAAGACGGGTCTGGTTCCCGCTTTGTGACGGCGGCTCTGAATAGAACCTTCAATGCAGATGTAAACCAAGTTTTATGTGATAACATGAGAGCACAAGTCGCTTCTTGTAATTAGGCAGATTAGTCATTCAAAGGGTTCAGGAAGTTGTGTAACACCCCCATGGAGGTTGCTGTTATGGTCAAGAGTGGTTGTCACCCCTTCACTTGGGCACAAATTACTGTGATATATTTGTAGATAAAGGGTTGTAGAATTAGGTAACACATTACGTGCAAGCACTTGTGTTTTACGGCCATTTATTTATCCGGAATAAGCGGCATGCGCAATCTATTTTATACTTTTAGCTGAGATACATTTTATTAACACACTTTGGAAAGTTTTGTTTGTGAGACCAGACTAGGGTCATTAAATTGTGCTCTGGGGTAAAGGAAGAAAATCTCTTTTCATCGCTCGTCAGCCTGGAGCTACCCTGGATCCACAACTGACAGATGAGCGGAGCTGTTCTGATCTGTACCACTGTATGATGCTTTTTAGGTGCCCGGTATTCATGTGCTGAAATCCAACTGTGCTTTAATCTAAATTCTAATTTTGCAAAATGCAATTAATCCTATGTATTTCATGTACCACAGGCCATCAGCCTGTTCTGCAGTTATAGTACTACAAGTCCCAGTCTGCACTAAAAGCTCAAACAGGGCCAAGACATCATACAATATTCTTTTGAAGGTCTACGTTTAAATAGATTCTCATAGTTTGGCACTGCTGGGTCACCCAGAGTATGTAAGAAAGGATCTTGCAGGATTTGAAAGCATTGCTATGCATGGGCTAACAGAGACAAGGAGCAGAATGAAGTCAAGTGGGAGATCACTGACTGAGAGTGAAAGGAATTGGATAACCCAGCTGCACAGAGTGTTTCAGGGAATGAATGGACTAATTTGTCCATTCATGTTATTATGTTAGTGAGAACAGACCTACATGTCCATGTTGGACAACATCTGCTCCCATGACAATGTCCTTTATCATTTGATAATTCACAGCCATCAAAATGTTAAAGGACCACTCCTTTAGTTCATTAGATATTGCTTCTAGGTGCACAGTACTGCTAGTAATTTTGCTTACCTGCAGCTGAATATAGGATTTCTCACTGCTGCCACTGGCTCATGTGATCTGCCCTCTGAAACATACACTATTGTCTTCTGACCTGGAAGTGGATCTCTCTATGCATCCCTATGGAAAGTTCAAAGTCAGTCTTATGGGAATGCCGAGAGAGAAAGACTTCCTGTCAGCATCAAAAGCACAGTGGCCGCCATTTACTAATGTGTCGTAGGGCGCGTCCCCACAGCAAAGAGCAAATACTGGTCGGTTTATCTGACCGGTATCTGCTTTGTTTTGCGGCAATACACACAGCCACAGGGGGATGGCTTTTCTCTGCTGTTTATGGAGAAAAGCCATCCCCCCTTCGCATAGAAATGTTCATATTCTGCCCAAAAAGACCGCCAGGATGTGCACATGTATCTGCACCTTTCATCCATTGGTGTTCTCACTATATTACTTAAACCTAGTTATCCTTAAAAACATGAGATTAGGGGTATTTTACATAAAAAAATGCTTCCATTATGTCAATCAATCAATAAAATAAGTTAAAAAACTACATACTAATCGTCATATACATATCCTATGATATCTTATGATATGATATCTCATAAGATGGCGGTCTTTTTTAAAATGTATTGAAGCAGTTTTATTTCTGTTGCTCAGTGTGGAACTAGATGAAGTGCATTACAGCACGAAATGCGTTTTCCCCTATGCGCAATTAAACGGATTTTTAATTTATAACTTTTACATGTGTAGTCCAGCGCTGGTCCATCCTGTATAAGTTTAAGGCTACGGGTGAACAAGCCTCGATCTATTAGAACATTGAAATCAATGTAATCACACTTGAACATTGTTAAATACGTTTTGGGGCCTGTTTTTTAGTACGTAAAACGTACCAAAAAAGTATTTAACAAACGCAGTGTGAACGTACCCTAACTTTATGGAGGTACAAAATGTTAATTAGTTTGTGGTTCTGTTTCTATCTAGTGAGCCGTATATTTACATTTTACATGGATGAGCCATTTTGTATCCAAAGCTGGCAAATGGGCGAAGTGGAATGATTGCAACTGAAATAGCCACCATGACGTCTACAAGATTTGTCACCAAGCTTTCCGAAAGCCCTGGATAGAAAATCCACCCAGTAATAAAAAACAGGGAAATATCAATTCTAGAAGAGGCAATTTTTTTAGTCCTGGTGACTGGAAAAGCTGATCGACAGCACTCTAATAGTGGCCATGTTGATTGACATGCAGCTTTACCAGGAACACACTAACTGAAGCTTCCCTATAAAACATGTGACAGAAAAGGGATCTTTTACTAAGGGGAAAAGGCTGCAATATCATTGATGCTTGTCTGACCACCTACCCTACAGGCGGCTAGTTATCAGGGTGCTAGCAAAGAGGGGGACGTTTACTTTTCAACCAGAAAAAAAGGATCCGTTTTTTGTTGTAATGATTATGCAAATAATTAATCAGAATGCATTGACAAATCTGTCGTTTTTTAAAAGCATTAATGAGATTTTCCTAATTACGAATCCCCTGTAGCCGTATAGAACTCTTTTATCAAAATGTGTAAATATGGCTGCGAGGCAGACTCTAAATCTGTCTCTGCCGCTTTTATTGCCAGTTGTCAAAACAGGACCACAGATTGTAAGGTGTCCTTACCTAGACCCACCGTCTACTGCCGGGGGTGGGTACTAAGAGCAATCATACCTCTGCAGTTGATTTTATGCTTGATAAATTTTATGATGCTGGATTAAATCACATTTATGATGTGACACGACTACCATGGACTTAACGTTTTGTTTATTAACTTTGCTGAGTAACTTGGCTTCTTTTCATGTTTCTACAGAAAATCACAGTATTCAGTATCAGGACTGTCCAGCTGGTAGCCCATACGGCAAGTGGACATGTTTGGCGGAGATAGTACCATACTGGTATATTCCATTAGTTTTCATCATCATTTCTTATTCATCCATTCATCTCTTCAGCAGATTGCACATCACATAGTAGCCATAAAAGTTTGTAAAATACTGTTCCTACTCTAGTAAGGGGATGCTGGTACTTATGGGGTCACTATACCCGACACTTAGTGGGCTACTGTGGTTTGCCTTTGTAGTGACAATACTGCTGACATTTATGGGGGGAATATGGCTGATACCTAAAAGGGAAATGGCTGGCATGTATGGGGGAATGTGGCTGATACCTATGAGGGAAATGGCTGGTGTGTATGGGGGAGTGTGGCTGATGCCTATGAGGGAAATGGCTGGCGTGTATGGGGGAGTGTGGCTGATACCTATAAGGGAAATGGCTGGCATGTATGGGGGAATGTGGCTGATACCTATATGGGAAATGGCTGGCATGTATGGGAGGAATGTGGCTGATGCCTATGAGGGAAATGACTGGCGTGTATGGGGGAGTGTGGCTGATACCTAAGTGGGAAATGGCTGGCAGGTATGGGGGAATGTGGCTGATACCTATTAGGGAAATGGCTGGCATGTATGGGAAGAATGTGGCTGATACCTATGAGGGAAATGGCTGGCATGTATGGGGAATGTGGCTGATACCTACGAGGGAAAATGGCTGGCTTGTTTGGGGTAATGTGGCTGATACCTATATGGGAAATGGCTGGCATGTATGGGGGAATGTGGCTGATACCTATATGGGAAATGGCTGGCATGTATGGGGGAATGTGGCTGATACCTATATGGGAAATGGCTGGCATGTATGGAGGGTATGTGGCTGATACCTATATGGGAAATGGCTGGCATGTATGGAGGAAATGTGGCTGATACCTATAAGGGAAACATCTGGCATTTATGGGAGGAATGTGGCTGATACTACATGGGTAACGGCTTGCATTTATTAAAGCTCTGACAGGCACTTATGGTGTCACAAGTCCCAATAATAACAATATATTTACATGGCTGATGCCTATGAGGGAAATGGCTGGCGTGTATGGGGGAGTATGGCTGATACCTACGAGGGAAATGGCTGGCATGTATGGGGGAGTGTGGCTGATACCTATAAGGGAAATGGCTGCATGTATGAGGGTAAATGTAGCTGATACTTACATGGGAAATGGCTTACATGTATGGGGGGAATGTGGCTGATACCTATAAGGGAAATGGCTGCATGTATGAGGGTAAATGTAGCTGATACTTACATGGGAAATGGCTAGCATGTATTGGGGGAATTTAGCTGATAACTATAAGGAAATGGCTGACATGTATGGGGGAATGTGGCTAATACCTATAAGGGAAATGGCTGCATGTATGAGGGTAAATGTAGCTGATACTTACATGGGAAATGGCTTACATGTATGGGAGGAATGTGGCTGATACCTATAAGGGAAATGGCTGGCATGCATGGGGGGAATGTGGCTGATACCAACGGGGGAAATGGCTGGCAGAATGTTAACCTACGGGGAAATGGGATGTATGGGGAGTGTGGCTGATACCTATAAGGGAAATGGCTGGCATGTATGGAGGGTATGTGGCTGTTACCTATTATGGTAATGGCTGGCATGTATGAGGGTAAATGTAGCTGATACTTACATGGGAAATGGCTTACATGTATGGGGGGAATGTGGCTGATACCTATAAGGGAAATGGCTGGCATGTATGGGTGGAATGTGGCTGATACCTATAAGGGAAATGGCTGGCATGTATGGAGGGAATGTGGCTGATACGTATATGGGAAATGGCTGGAATGTATGGGGCAAATGTAGCTGCTACTTACATGGGAAATGGCTTACATGTATGGAGGGAATGTGGCTGATACCTATAAGGGAAATGGCTGGCATGTATGGGGGGAATGTGGCTAATACCTATAAGGGAAATGGCTGGCATGTATGGGGGGAATGTGGCTGATACCTATAAGGGAAATGGCTGGCATGTATGGGACGAATGTGGCTGATACCTATGAGGGAAATGGCTGGCATGTATGGGAAGAATGTGGCTGATACCTATGAGGGAAATGGCTTGCATGTATGGGGGAATGTGACTGCTACCATATGGAAATGCTGCATGTATGGAAAATGTGACTGATACATGGGAAAATGGCTGCATGTATGGGGAAGAATGTGGCTGATACCTACATGAGAAAATAGTATTAATGGGGGAATGTGCAATGTATAGGAAAGACTGGCATGTATGGGGAATGTGACTGCTACCTATAAGGGAAAGGCTGGCATGTATGGGGGAATGTGACTGCTACCTATATGGGAAATGGCTAGCATGTATGGAAGAATGTGACTGATACATGGAAAATGGCTGGCATGTATGAGGGAAAATGTGGCTGATACCTACATGAGAAATATCAGGTATTAATGGGGGAATGTGGCTGATACCTATACGGTAATGACTGGCATGTATGGGGGAATGTGACTGCTACCTATAAGGGAAAGGCTGGCATGTATGGGGGAATGTGACTGCTACCTATATGGGAAATGGCTGGCATGTATGGGAGGAATGTGGCTGATACCTATGAGGGAAATGGCTTGCATGTATGGGGGAATGTGACTGCTACCTATATGGGAAATGGCTAGCATGTATGGAAGAATGTGACTGATACATGGAAAATGGCTGGCATGTATGGAAGAATGTGACTGATACATGGAAAATGGCTGGCATGTATGAGGGAAAATGTGGCTGATACCTACATGAGAAATATCAGGTATTAATGGGGGAATGTGGCTAATACCTACTAATACTGTACCTAGTCTAGTAAGGGGACATACATATGTTGGCACTACACCTTAGTGAGCTACTTTGGTTTGCCTTTGTAGTAAAACTGCTGCTGGTATTTATGGGGAGAAATGTGGCTGATACCTACATGGGAAAGGCCTGATACATGTATGGGGGAATGCAGTTGATACTTACATGGGAAATGGCTGGTATTTATAGGAGGAATGTGGCTGACACCTACATGGGTAATGGCTTGCATTTATTAAAGCTCTGACAGGCACTTATGGTGTCACAAGTCCCAATAATAACAATATATTTACATGGGAAACGGCTGGCATTTTGAGGTGAATGTGGCTGATACTTACATGGAAAATATCTGGCATCTATGGGGGGAATGTGGTTAATACCTACATGGGAAATGGCCTGCATTTATAAGGGGAATGTGGCTGATACCTACTGTACAGTTGAAACCAACTCAATGTTTTGGAGTGGTCATCATAAAGCGTTGCTCTGAATCCTATTGAAAATTTATGGGCAAAGCTGAAAAGCCAGGTGCGAGCAAGGCGACCTACAAACATGGCTCAGTTACACCAATTCTGTCAGGAGGAATGGGCCAAACTTCCTACCAACTATTGTGAGAAGCTTGCGTAAAGCCCGTTCATACATGTCGCCCCATGTGCCTCCCTATCATTCTGCTACTATTATAGACATAAATAATTCTGAACATATATAATGCATCTTTATTTTTAAGGGAAACAAATGTCACACAAGTGAAACTCCATCCAGTGTCAAACTTTGAAGAAAGGGAACTATTTTGTATGAAGCTTATGCCAGGACAGTAAAAAGTGAGAAGGTGGCACAATCCTCAGGCTAACTCTGGAGAAGTTTCCATGGTGTCTGTAACAGCTAGACTTTTTGGCACATTCTAAGGCACTTTTTCTGGTTCAACCACAATAGTAAATGACAGCCACTGTTTTTTTGTTTTTTTTTTAGAAATATAACATTGCATTCCAAACATTATCAAATCTAACACTGTAATACAATGGGGCTCAGCTACTAATAGCTACATATGTAAAGTGACATGCCAGAGTTTAATTACAGTGTAATATAGTATATATTTGGTATATGTGCAAAACACTTTTTTCTTTCAAATAATTGCTGTAAGACCACAGCTCCACAACAACCTATCCTCTGCAGTGGCCCGTATTTATTAAAACTGTCTAAGGGCTTGTTCACACGGAGTTTTCACTCCGTGTTACAATCGCTTTAGGGATCCGTCTTGGGGTCCGCACTGTCGGTCCCCAAGACGGATCTAACAATTAGCAGTGAGAATCTCACTGCTCGCTGTGCTGAACACGGAGCGGCGTTCACATGAGAGAACGCATATGTGTGTTTCAATAGCGCAGCTGCATGTCAATTCTTTTCAAGACGGAGCTGAGCTGCGCTATGAAACACGCAGCTGCGTTCTCTCATGTGAACGCCGCTCCGTGTTCAGCGCAGCGAGCAGTGATAATCTCACTGCTAATTGTTAGATCCGTCTTGGGGACCGAGAGAGTGGACCCCTAGACGGATCCCTAAAGCGCTTGTAACACGGAGTGAAAACTCCGTGTGAACAATCCCTAACAGTAAAACTATAATAACAAAGCAAAAAGCAATGCTCACGCTCACCCTTCTGGAGTACACCTACACCTTAATAGAGAAAATCCTGGTTATAGATAAACGCCCTGCACGGATTACCGTCAGCTTGTCTGGCTTGCTATAGATCCTGGTCACTAGTAAAAGTACTCAATATCCAGCAGGGTAGATACTTTTATATATTTATTGTATGCAAGTCATAGAAACAGAGAATAAAAATGGAATTAGTGTCGGCTGATGCGTTTCAGGATCAAACTGAGTCTTTGTGCCTAATAAGGTATGCTCAAGCATAACACAGACCCTAGCTGCATATCTAGTGGCTCATGGGCCTTGGTGCAAAATTTCAGCTTGAATTTCCTACCCCTGGACAATGGCTGTGGATCACTATTTTTCAAAAACAGGTTTTCCTTGGCATGACAGATGTCTTCCTTTTTACTTAAAGGAATTGTCCAATAGAATAAAATTAATTTGAAACAGGACCAGGCTGCGAAAAAAAGAAGAACAAATTATACAGCCAAAGCATCTGCCCAATTCAACCTTTCACCTCCTTCCCTCAAAACAAATTATCATTCTTTGTGGGATGGACAGAAAAAAAAATGCAATTGCATCTTTGTTTTTTGCATTTAGTTTTTGTTGGTGTTTACACTGAACAGTTTAATAGACAAGTTATCTGTATTCTTCGAGGCAGTAAATATAGAAGGGTAAAAAAATACCAACACATTATCACTACATGTCACCACTGTCTCGTGACTAATACCACCGTAATGTTACTGACTAAAACATTATACCAGCAATATACAAATACTGAATAATACTGCCACATATCACTACCATATAGTTACTAATACCACCATACTGTTACTGACCAAATCAATACACCAAAACTAGTAATGCCAATAACAACAATATACAAGAACCAAAGACTACCACCATATCATGAGTAGTCCCCGGAGTCGATTGCTAAGGTCTTAACAATCGACTTGAGGCCTTTACAACTGGCTTAACAACCGACGGGAGTCCGCGGAGTCGATTGCATAACTCTATCAACTGACTTGAGCTGAGGCCTTAACAACCGGCTTAACGACTGTTAGCGACTTCACAATGCAGTAAATTATGTGTCCCCCAGTGAAGGTAATAGGGTCCCCCAGTAAGTTATATGTCCTCTAGTAGGTGGTTATATACTTTATATATCTCCCAGTAGGTAGGTGTGTAGTTTATATGTCCCCCAGCAGGTATATAGGCAGGTTATGGATCCCCCAGTAGGTATATGCAGTATGGATCCCCCAGTAGGTATATAGGCAGGTATGGTCCCCAGTAGGTATATAGGCAGGTTTAGGTCCCCCGCAGGTATATAGGCAGGTTTAGTCCCCCAGCAGGTAATACCAGGTTTAGGTCCCCAGCGTTATATACCGGTTGGTCCCCCCAGCAGGTATAAGCCAGGTTTAGGTCCCCCAGCAGGTATATAGCAGAGTTTAGTTCCCCCAGCAGGTATATAGCCATGTTTAGGTCCCCCAGCAGGTATATAGGCAGGTTTAGGTCCCCCAGCAGGTATATGGCCGGTTAAGGTTCCCCCAGCAGTTATATAGCCAGGTTTAGGTCCCCAGCAGGTATATAGCCAGGTTTAGGTCCCCCAGCAGGTATATAGGCAGGTTTAGGTCCCCCAGCAGGTATATAGGCAGGTTAGGTCCCCCAGCAGGTATATAGGCAGGTTTAGGTCCCCCAGCAGTATATAGATAGCTTATAGGCCCACAGCAGGTATATAGATAGCTTATAGCCCACAGCACGTGTATATTTAGGTAGCTTATAGGCCTCACAGCACATATGTAGGTAGATTATAGCTCCTCCCTGCACGTAATATAAGTAGATAATAGCCCCCCTCCCTGCACATATAACAATAGATAATAGCCCCCCTCCCTGCACATATAACAATAGATAACAGCCCCCCTCCCTGCACATATAACAATAGATAATAGCCCCTCCCTGTACATATAACAATAGATAACAGCCCCCCTCCCTGCACATATAACAATAGATAATAGCCCCTCCCTGTACATATAACAATAGATAACAGCCCCCCTCCCTGCACATATAACAATAGATAACAGCCCCCCTCCCTACACATATAACAATAGATAACAGCCCCCTCCCTGCACATATAACAATAGATAACAGCCCCCCTCCCTGCACAAAAACAATAGATAACAGCCCCCCTCCCTGCACATAAAACAGTAGATAATAGACCCCCAGCATGAATAGCGCTAATTAAAAGTAATACCCTGACAGCACTTACCTGACCTCGCTCCCCCCGCCGCTGTTCGCTGTCGGCGCTCCCCGGTCTTTTTCTTCAGCGGCGTGACGTCACCAGGCGCGCGCGGCGCAGCGTGATGACGACGCACGCCGCCGGGCTGTGCACATCCTGTGCGGCCACAGATTACTCCGCGGAGTCCTCGCTCCGCTGAAGCATCTAACTGTATGTGCGTCCGGCGGACGCACATACAGTTAGTTCCGCCACCGCTGCCGTCGCCAAGGTCCTAAGCCGCTAAGCCGATAGCTTAGCAACTGGTAGCGGCTTAGGACCCTAACGATCGGCGGCGGCGGCGTATAGCGGCGGCGCCGGGGACTAATCATGAGCACATATCACCACTATAAAGATACTGAAAAATACCATCATACTGGTACTGAATATAAACCATTACACTAAGAACACTATTACCACCATACAGTGACCATATAGTGGTAGATAGCAGTTGTACGCAGGAGCTCTGAAGATGTATAAATGATTACAGTGCAGTTATATTCAAGGAATTGCAGGAGACGTCTTCTGTGATAGGAGTAATTCTTTCACTTTCCCTTTTCTTTCTCCATCCATCCTAGACCACTATGACAACTTCTCCAGGCCAAAACTAGTCTCTGCAGAATTTACTACACAAACATGTTAAACTCACTTTTCGAGCATCTCCCTGACAATTCCTACCTCTCTCCCCATCAGTAACATCCCAAATGGTGATAATGCCCCCCTGGTGTCCCACACAGTAACTTTACCCCAAACAGTGAAAGTTCCCACAGCCAAGTATAGGCCCCCCATACAGTAAGCAGCAACCCCAAATTATGTAGGAAGATAAGTAGATTCTTTTAGGTAGGTTAGACACTCAAAATTATTAAGTCAGATACTTCCTATTAAGTAGTTAAAGTACCCCTGTGGTATTTAGGCATGTAAGCCCCCATTAGGTAGGTAAGTCCCAATTAGATAGGCAGGTAGGTAGGTAGGCCCTCATTCGGTAGCTATACAGGCTCCTCAGTAGGTAGATATGTATATAGGCCTCCCAGAGTAGGTAGGTGTAAAAGTACCCTCAGAATGTAGTTATATAAGCCCCCTAAGTAGCTATATAGACCCACTCAGTAGGTAATGAGGTATATAGTCCCCAATTAGGTAGCAATATAGGCTCCCACTTTAGGTAGGTATATAGGTCCCCTCAGTAGGTAACAAAGCTCTCCATTAGGTAGCCCCTGATTAGGTATAAAAATCCCCTCAGTAGAAAGGTAGCCAAGTAAATAGGCCCCCCTAAGTAGGTAGACAAGTATACAGGTCCCATCAATAGGTAGGGAGGTATATTGTCCCCCATTTGGTAGCTATACAGGCCCCCTCAGAAGGTAAGTAGATAGGTTCCCCCCAGTAGTTAGGTTGGTATATGGGTCACCCAATAGGTAGGTATATAGGCCTCCCTGAGTCCAGAGTGGATGGTGTGACGTCATCACAGTGCCTGCTCCGGGACGCCACTCCTAGAGATTTCTAGGCAATAAGCCTAAGGCCTGATGCCATAGGTTTAGGGCTTAGTACAGGCAGCTGCGCAGGTGGTGTGATGACATCATTACATCCCACTGCCTGAGCTGCAGCATCTAGGGGGTTAAACAGCCGGCATCTGAGCTAGCTTCCATCCCGGCCACTCTGCTTGAGCCTCTGCCTGCACCGGGCAAGTGGCTGCTGCGAATGCTGTATCACTGGGTCTCTGACTCAGTGAAGCAGTAGTGTGATGAGGTGGGCCTGTGGGCCCCCTTGACTTAGCGCCTGGTCACAAGTGCGACTGCTGCGACCCCTTTAGCTATACCACTGATAGAACCACATAATATGCTCAAAACTGCCCACATAAACAAAAATAACAAAATCCCATATGCTGAATCTATACATTTACAACACATGCATCCCAAAGCATGTTACATGATTCATCTGGGTGAATGAAATAAAAAAAATTTCACTGATGTACTGTGTGTTTTATTTTAGGCGTGTATCGTATGGATAATCGGTTGCATGTGTTGCGTATGTCAATATACATCTGGTAATTTTCCCTGACACGTACTTCCTGTATGTACCCATAGCATAATGTGAGCAGAACCACAGGGGCCAACTGTGACAAAAACACAGGAAAAACAATGTATGTATTAAAATTTAGTTTTAGGTTATGGCTTTGTGTCCCTTTCTAAGTAAACCCTCATCATCAAACTTTTTTGCAGTTTTACTTACAATTACTTGCAGCGTGAAAAAAGCTTTATGTACCTTATTCCACTATAGTAGTTGTGGCTTTCTAATAGCCTTATAGGTTTTTAGTATTTTTCCCATAAGCTTCAACAGTGAAAAACCCCTGACATAAAAAACTTCTAAAGCCTCTTGCACAGTTCTTGAGGTGTATACGGTGCCTCACAGAAGTACCATATAGCATCAAACAGATGTCTTTTTTGGCAAGAATTATGACATCGCATACCACATGCTAAATGTACAGAGCTATGCTATGACTGGAAAACTAGCGGAGAACAGACTCGTATGTATACGGGTTATGATGAGAGAGATGTAGCTCTGTGATATATAGGGTTATATGCAGTGTCGGACTGGAGTGCCTAGGGCCCACCAGAGGAGTTTGTTTTAGGGGCCCACTGTGTCTCCTTGTCTCCGCCACCTGTATGGTACCCCGCCCGATCTCGCTTCAACTTATACAGACCGATGCAATGACATCATCACACTAATCTCTGACTGAATAATACCACAACACCATGACCACATATCACCACCACACTATCACCACATATCCACACCTCATAGTGACTGGACAAGGTGCATATATAGGGGCCCCTCAGGCAGGTGTGTGTATAAATATATGGGCTCTTCAGGCAGGTGTGTGTGAAATAATAGTATATAATAAATCCATATATTATTACATTGGGCCCTTCAGTTAAGCAAGTGTATACTTATATATACATTATACATAGATACGTACATATATATATATATACCCCTCAGACAGGTGTGTGTATATATATATATATATATATATATATATATATATATATATATATATAGTGGAAATTTGCTTACCGAAATTTGCAGCACACCATTGGGATTACTTCTCCCTAGGTACAACTAGGAGAGACAGGTTAATTAATCACTTAGGTGTTGCCCTATAAAGCCTGGCTGGAAGCACCACACACCAGTATTGTAAGTAGCAATGAAGGAAATTAATCTGGGTGGGAAAGTTGTGCTGCTTACGGACTCCAGGAAAAAGAAATTTCGGTAAGCAAAATTTCCACTTTCCTGATCGTCCTACGGCAGCACACCATTGGATTTAAAAAGCAAAAATTAAGAGGGTGGGACCATCCCGAACTTTTCCCTGAGTATTGATCACCAAAAGTTGAACATTCTGCAAGAGGACGTCCAACCGTAAGTTTTTACAAATGTTATGTGTAACCATGTTGCGGACTTACAAATTTGATCTAAAAGGCACTTGCCCAAATTTCCGCCCAGGATGTCGAGTGGATCTGGAGGGAAAGTTCTGAAAATGAAGGGGTGAATCTTGACCCTAGAATACTGTAACATTTTTTTTATGACCTCTTTAATCCACGCCAGAGTAGCCTTGCTGGCTTTGTAACCTTTCCAATTGCCATGAAATTGTAAAAACAATGCTTCATTCCAACCTGAATAATTGAAGTTAGCTGTAGATAATTGAGCACCGCTCTTCTCACATCCATGTGGCCAACATCTGTTGTTTTTCATCCACTGGATGGGGAAAAAACACCAGGAGAAACAATCTCTTGGTTAATGTTAATGTTGAAGACACTTTGGAAGAAAACCGCATAGTGCGCAGAATAAGACAATTTTTGTTGGTCTCTCAATATGGTTCTCTACAGGAAGAGCTTTAAGTTCCCCTAACCTTTTGCTGAGGTAATGGCCCTAAGAAAAGTGTTTTAAGTGATATATATTTGAGACTAGACGTAGCATGGCTCAAAGGGTGGACCGGTTAAGGCCTTCAGAACAAGTGATAAGTCCCATGAGGGTATGGGATTATGCCCCAAACGGTTTAAAGATTTCTGACTGCTTTGAAGAATCTTCTGACCATGAAATTTTTGAAAACTTTGATTCCAGCTGAGCATTGATTGCTGTGAAGGGATCTTCAATGTATTGTATTTGAGGCCTTTTTTAAAACCTTCCTGAAGAAACTGTGGGTACAGAAGATAGCGAGTCACAGAGATTTCTTTAGAGAGCACCACCTTTGTAGTTTCCCTCCAAATCCTTTTATAAACGGAAATATAGTTGCAGGTCTTCTGAAAGCCAAAAGGGTTTTTAACTACCTCATCTGAGAGACCAGACTGTTTAAAGTTTTCCCGCTCAGCCTCCAACCATTCAATGGAGTTTGTGCACTTGAGGATAAACATCCCGTTCTGAGATAGGGGGTCCTGCTGACGGGTAGTTTCCAGAATCTCCCTCTCGATAGTGACAATACAGAGAGAACCAGGCCCGGCGGGCCAAAAGGAATAATCGCTATGACCTCTGCCTCTCTCGTCCAAAATCTTCCGGGGAAACCTCTTTGGATCAGAGGAAGAGGCGCAAATACATAAATTAATTTGTTTCCCTCCAACTGATTGACAACCCATCTTTGCTACAGGGGACCCCTGGAGTTGAGAGGAAGCAAAAGTGTTTTGTTTTGCGTTGTCGGAGTTCCCATGGCATCCAGGTTTTGGTATGCCATCTTGCAATAATTTGTCTGAAGTTTTTTGGGTTTAGACTCCATTCTCCGGGGTGCAGAAATTTTCGGGCTGAGCCATCCGCTGCCCACATTGAAGAGCCTCGAATGTGAAACTGCTGCGATATTGGTAGAGATTTGATTCCGTCCATATAAATCAAGCTTCGCATTCCCTGGAAAGAGAGGGGCTTCTGGTGCCCCCTTTTTTTTTAGGTGTAAACCGATACCCAAATTGTCTGTTTGTACAGGACATTCTGGTTGAATAGGAGGGGCTGAAAATTGGTACAGAGCTCTCAGTTCCATTGGGTGGAAGATAGCCTCTGTTCTGAGGGGGACCAACATTTGCTGAACCCAGTGGCCTTTTACATGGGCACCCCAAAGAGGATTCATCCGTGGTGAGGACTACCTGCTGGTGATGAGTCAAGGTTTTCCCTTGCCTCAGTCTGTTCGGGTCTAACCACCATCTCGGGTTCCTTCTGTTACCACTCAAAGGCCGTGTTCACACGGTTTAAATTCCCAACGGATTTTTAGCGCAATCCGGGCTCACAAATCCGCCGTGAATAAGGGGCGGGACGGGGGCGGGGCGCCGCTCCCCGCCCCATAGATTTGCACTATCCACGGCGTTATTGCGCCTGGATAATGTGCATGTCACTTTTCTCCCCGCCCGCTGAATTCGCCGAGCGAGGAGGACGACGGAATCCACTGTTTCTCTATGAGAGCAGTGATTACCCGTAATGACTCCGATGGATTGGCGCCGGTACTGAAAGCGCAAAAGGCACGCAGTACGCGCCAAAAAAATCCCGCAAAATAAGCCGTGTGAACGGGGCCAAAGACATGCGGTGTCTAGGAATGCCTGTTTCTTTTTCCCCAGGAGGACAAGATGTTGGCCTGAAGGGAACGAATATAGCTTTGGCCCAGGTTACGCAAATCGATGGTGGATGTCAGCTGACCCAACACTTTCATTTCGCTGACGAACAGTGAATTTGGGGACTGAGATCAGATATATGCCCCTGAGATGACCTTTTCCCCTCCTCTCTGGTGACAGTTTGAGAGTCATTTGACGGGAATTAAATTATGAATCCTAAAATTGGTATTTCTTGAAACGAAGAAGGTTGAGATTTTTGTCGTTTAATCAGAAAACCATGATTTTTTGAGAGTCTGTAAAGCCAGCTGGAGAAGGAGATCTTCTCTGGTTTGGAGCTACACCAGCCAATCATCGAGTATGGGATTACTGTAACCCCCTGAAGACGGAGAGCTCTGAGAGAACCACTGATATTTTTGTGAATACTCTGGGGGCTGATGAAAATTCTGAACGGGAGACATTTGAATTGGAATGAAGGAGACCTGACTTGGCCCTGTATGGCTACTCTTAAGTATTTCTTGTGACTTTCCAGGATGGAATATGGAGAAATGCATCGGTGAGATCTACTGATGCCATAAAACTGCCGTCTTGCAGAATAGATAGGACCGATCAATTGTCTCCATCTTAATCTTTTCTTTATGAGAAATTTGTTTTAGAAAAGTTAGATCTTTACAAGACGAAATTTGTTTTCCCCGATTTTGGGACATGAAATATCCTGGAAATATACTCCCTGGAATTGCTGATGAAAGGAACTTTCTCTAATTGCACCTTTCTGAATTAATTCTTTGGGCGAGGTGAAGGAGTATGGATTTGAAGGGTTATCATGAAACCCTGTCTGGAGGAAGCTCCCGAATTTTAAGATAGCCCTTCAGAATTGTGGAGGGTACCCAGGTGTCTGAGGGAAGTCTGAGCCAAGTGGAATAGAAAAACTCAGCCTCTCTCCAACCTGAGGTCCTTGTGTTCTGGCGTCAAAGGTCCCTTGATTTCTGGTCACCCCAGCTTCTTCCTGTACGAAGCAGCACCCTGTTTGGGGGGTTAAACCTTCTTTCTTTCGTGAAGCCTGGTATTCTTTTAAACCTTTTTGACCTCCTTGATAAACCGAAGGATCAGGGTTAGGTTTCCTCTTTGTCCCGTGGAAAACATTGCCCTTTACCTTCACTGAGGGGTTCCAGTATTTCAGCAAGTTGAACCCAAAACAGACTGTTTGGTTGGGAAAAAGGGAGATTTCAGAAAAAGTTTTTTGGATGGAATGTCTCCAGACCATTGTTTAATCCATAAGGCTAACCTTTCCGCAGTTGATGTTGCAAGAGACCTAGAAGAAATTTTATGACATCTAAGGGAGAATCGCACAAAAATTCCGCTCATCCTTTATTAGAGCATGTTTTCCCAGATCTTTTTCCCTTGAACCCCATCTTGCAGATCTTGGGTTAACTGCTGAGCCAAATACTTTAAAGGACCCCGGGTACAGGTATGGATGCCAAAGCTATTTTACATCTTTCACAGAGGAACATAAGACCTTTTAATAAAGCTCTCTGCTTTCCTTCCATGGGGTCTAACACATAGAGGAATCCTCAGAAGGAATACTGAATTTTTTTGGAGAGCTTTGCTACTGCTAAAATCCCACTTTAGTACTGTTTCCCATTCAGCAGTATAAATGGGGATCCACATTGTATGTGCTCCCAAAACAAACTCCTGGTCCCGCCTTTAACTGGTTTAGATAACTCATGTTGAAGCCACTCCGATATAATAGGGTGACTTGGAAGCCCTTTATCTTTAGAAATAGGAAAGTAAAAGAGCCTCTGTTTCTTTGCTTTATCTACAGGATCTTTACCAGATTCCATGTTTTTTTTAACCGATCTTACTAATCCTCAGAATCAATCATTATCATGATAATCCTCAGGAACATATTCCCCTTCAGATATAGTACTGTCCCCAGATTGGGAGGAGGGTAAAGGTGAGATGTGAGGCTTAGTTTCCGGCTTGTTTGTGTTAATATTCCTGATGGCTCTAAACTCTTGAAAAGTTGCAGAGAGCTGTTCCTTAAACCAGGGGAGGAAGGTTTCTAGCCTCAGACTGTAAGGAAACCTTCCCCTTCAGAGAAGAACATAAGTGCATATATTAAAGCACATTCATCTGGGATGGGCCCGATTGCCCTCTAATACACAGCCGTCTTGGGTTTTCTCTTCCTTTTCCCCCTATCCGCTCTGGAGGGGGGACCCTCTAAGGGTTAATGCAAAGACATAGTTAGAATTGCATTCTCAGTAAGCGCCAATGCTAAAGATGCATATAAACATTTCCCCACCCACACAGAAAGGAGCTGTTAAGAAACATATAGAGGGCAATATAGCAGCCCATTTTAAACCTGCACAAGCTGCAGGTGAAAGCATGCAGCAGGCAGATTTGCACCCACCACGCTCACCGCACTATAAACCCTTTTTTTTTTTTTTTTTTTTTTTTGCAGGAAGGTTCTGTTTAGCACAGAAATGGTTAGCTTCACAGGTCAGCCTTTCCTATTGCCCAAGGGGTACCAAAAAAGGGGGCATATAGCAGCCTCTTATATACAGACAGATCCGCAGAGGGGGATAAAAGCAGCCTCTTATATACACACAGATCCGCAGAGGGGCCCTATAGCAGCCTCTTATATAACAGCACAGATCCGCAGAGGGCATATAGCAGCCTCTTATAAAAATAACAGCACAGATCCGCAGAGGGCATATAGCAGCTCTTATATACAGCACAGTCGCAGAGGGGCATATAGCAGCCTCTTATATAAAGCACGAAACCCAAGAGGGCATATAGCAGCCTCTTATATACAGCACAGAACCCAGAGGGGCATAAGCAGCCTCTTATATACAGCACAGAAAACGATCCACAGACGGGCATATAGCAGCCTCTTATATAAACAAGCAGGCAAACAGAATCCGAGTTTGAGGGGCATATAGCACCTCTTATATATACACACAGCTCAGCAGAGGGGCATATAGCAAACCCCCTTATATACAGCACAGCTCAGCAAGGGGCATATACAGCCTCTTAATACAGTACAGATCAGCAGAAGGCATATAGCAGCCCCTTAAAATACATAACACACAGCTTACCTTGAGGTTGTGCTGTTTGGAAAACACCTTGAAGTGCTGCGTGCCAAATTTCAAGCCCCAGGTGTACAGCGAGATCTTGCCATTACAGCAGCTCGCAAGCATGCAGGAAAGCTTCAGCAAGGATCGCGCATGCTTAGGCATCTTATCCAGAGGGGCAAAAGTCAGAAGTCCCAGGTCCCACGTCAACTCTGAGGGGGAGGCAAGGCTAGGTACAGGCTTCACATCTAGCCAAGGCACATCTGGACGCCACGCTCCCTTACAAGGGAGCAACACACATGTTTGTTCAGATGAACAACGGCCACATGTATGTTCTTCGGGACGAGGGACCGAGAACGCTCTCAGTATACAGCCCGGAATATGAATTTGGCCTTAGACGAATGATCACACAGGGCAACGATAGAGCACCTGTCTCTTCCAAGTCCTGAGAGAGAAAAAAAAATACTGGTGTGCGGTGCTTCCAGCCAGGCTTTATAGGGCAACACCTAAGTGATTAATTAGTTCAATTACTGCTTGTTAACCTGTCTCTCCTAGTTGTACCTAGGGGGAAGTAATCCCAATGGTGTGCTGCCGTAGGACGATCAGGAAATATATATATATATATACTCTATATGGCAAAGAGTTATATATACACCATACACCACCCCTATACATATATAAAGGCCCCTCTGGCAGGTATGTATGTACATATATATGGGGGGGGGGCACTGCTCTGTAAGAGAGTGGGAGCTTGCTCATGCTGAGAGAGGGCTTGCGTTGTGCTTCACAGAGGCGCTCAATATATCTTACACTGCCCATATTAGACTGCCCATCGTAGACTGTCACTGTCCCTCTTAGACTGCCCCTCTTAGACTGTCACTGCCCCTCTTAGACTGCCCCTCTTAGACTGTCACTGCCCCTCTTAGACTGCCCCTCTTAGACTGTCACTGCCCCTCTTAGACTGCCCCTCTTAGACTGTCACTGCCCCTCTTAGACTGTCACTGCCCCTCTTAGACTGCCCCTCTTAGACTGTCACTGCCCCTCTTAGACTGTCATTGCCCCTCTTAGACTGTCATTGCCCCTCTTAGACTTACATGATTACATCTCTGGGAATGGAGCAACCGAGCCCTACTCTCTGCTGCGGGTGGGTCAATTTGAATCAAGGGCCGGAGCTTAACGGCAGAGCCTAGTTTGGGGGGGCTTTACGGAATTTAAAAACTGCCCGCCCGCAGCAGAGGGGATAACAGGACATGTAAATGAAACGTAAAGGGGGCCGTGGGAAGCCCAGCGCGGCCCCCCCTTTTCCACCAGCAACCCCCCTTCCCACAGCAGTGCCGACAGGAACACTATTTTTTTTAAAATAGACAAACACGGGACCCAGTCCCCGGTGGGGGCCCGCACTGCCCCCTGTTTTTGGTCGGGGGCCCCCCGGGGGAGCCCATGCTCTTGGGGGGGGCCAGTCCAACACGGTTATATGAAAGAGGGAAAAGAAGCTTTATCTCTGGAATATAGGGGTTTTAGAAAAGGGAAAGCGAGCTCTCTTTATATAAAGGGTTATTTTGATAGAGGAAAAGAAGCTTTAGCTCGGGGAAAAATAGGGGGTTTATATGATAAGGAGAGAAGCGGCTTTTTGATCCCCTAGGCCCTTTTATGAAAAGAGGGGGGGGGGGGAAGCGAGCTCTTGGGGTCCATAGGGTTATATTAAAAAGGGAGAGAAGCTGAGCTCTGTGATATATAGGGTTAAATTTTAAGGAAGAAGCTGAGCTCTGTGATATAAAGGGTTATAAGGAGGAGGAGAGAAGCTGAGGGTTTTGTGATATATAGGGGTTTTATCAACGGGCCCCAACCTTTTTTCCACCGGGACCGTTTTTATGCGGACAATTTTTTTCCCCCCCAATTTGGGGGGGGGGGAAAAAAGGGGGGGATTTTTGGAGGAGTTGATTTTTAAAAATCACACACAAAAAAAAAACCCCCCTTTAAAGGTTATACGGGGTCATTTAGGGGTATTGTATGGGGTAACCCCGTATTTTATAACTGGGGGCTGATTTCAGCTCTGTGGGACAGCATTATAAAATTATATAATAAAACAAAGTAATAAACTCTGCCCTTTAAGATATATTTCCCCCCTTTAAAAATAAAAAAAATATAGCCCCCCTGTAGTTTATAAAAAACATACTGAACCAGATAGACATGAAAACATAAAAGCTTTCCCCAGTATGATAATGCATAATATCCCCCCCATTTGTAATCATACATATCTCCCATTAGTAAAAAAAAACATAATATCTGCCCAATTTGGGGTTAATCCTACATAGCTGCCCCAGTAGGATAATAAAATACATAGCGCCCCAAGTAAAATTATACATACATAGCTTTCCCCGTATAAAGATACATACATACGGTTACGGTTTTCCGGGCGCGGAAGTGGGTCCACTGGGCCACCCCAAGCATGGTGTAAACCACGCCAGGGAAAAGGGAAAAAAAGTAAAGGGCCCCGTTTTTTTACCAGAGCCCCCGCAAAGCGGATGGACTTTCTGCGGGGGGAAATCTACCAGTCTTTTCCCCCCGACGTGACTTGCTTGCGGGGCAGTCAAGTATAGCTGGGGCAAAAAAAAACCCGGCCCGGCCCCGGGAGTCGGGGGCAGGGAGAAAGGGCAGGGGAGGCACTAAGGTTCGTGGTCGTTGGACAGGCAGGGGGGGGCAGGGCAGGCGGGAAGTTCGGGTTTAAGAGACGGAAACGGGATAATTTCCCTGTAAATCAGGACGGGGAAACCCAAAAGGGAAATGCTTTCTCGATTGGCAAGGCAAATAAAATCCGCAGGGGGGCGGGGGGAAGCGCCCAGGTTTAAAAAGAGGCCCTGCCCACAATTAAAACCCCAATTACCGGCGCACTGCCCCCCTTTTAAAACTCAAAAGAGCCGGGGGCCTTTGATCACAGGGGCCGGGCGCCGGGCGCAGGAGACTGCAGGACACAGGGCACCCGGTAAATACGGCGCGCCCCGGGGGGGCCCAGTGCCCCGCCCCCCCGACCCCCCCGGGCTCGGGGGCACTCGGGCCCGGGGGCCGGGGGGCAAGCTGCGCCGGGGGCCCCAGGAGGATTTCCGGGGGCCGGGGGGGCGCAACAGTACCCCCCCTCCTTAAAGGGCCCCCCTTCTTCCTGGCCTGGAGGGAAACTCTTTCAGCAACTCCCCGGTCCAAGATTTTTGTCCCCCCATCCCCCCCCCCCGAATCTCCCCCAAAACCAAACTCCTTCCTTCCCAAACAGGAAAAACCCCCTTTTTCCCTTTAAAGTTTTTCATGTCTAGGATCTCAATTACATGAAAATGTTGGGCCTCCGCTTCAGAAGAGGGGGCTTTATCCTCTGGGAAAAAAAGGTTTAAAACCACAGGCTTCAACAAGAGACATGGAAGGAATTGGGGGTACCATTGTGGGGGGGAGCCGGGATGTTTGGCACCCCGGGGGGATTTCGGCGAGGGAATTCCCAAAAGGTCCCCACGGGACCGGGGGCCCCAATTTGGGAGGGGGACTTTAGCCGGGTATATCTGGCCGATAGCCCAGACCCTTTTTTCCCAAGGGGAAAGTACTGGGGGGGACTTCAAATTCCCTTCCCCCTTTGGGCCTTATGCGTGCGGGTTCCTGCCCGCAAAAACTTTTGGGGCGTTTTTCCAAATGGACCCATATCTTGGGGGAAAAAATATCCGCTGGGCCCGGGACCTGTTTGGGGGAGCAATGGTAAAGGGGGGTGGGGATTTTTTTGGGCCCTAGAATGAAAAATGGCGAGGTACCATTTGGGTTCCCCCCCCCAGGAAATTATAGGGAAAAATCCCCCCAAAGAAGCAAATCCCCGTCATCCTGTCCCAAGCCCCAGACAAAATTCGGGAAATAGCCCCCCCCGGATCTTAAATTTATCCTCCTAATTGGCCGTTGTCTGCGGGGGTAGGCGGAAAAGAAATCGAGGGTTTACCGCAACCGAAGCAGAGGGCCCGCCCCGAAACCCCGACACAAATTTTGGGCCCCCCCTCCCAGACAAAGTGCTGCGGAAAATCCTTTTAGTCCCGGGAAAAGTGGAGAAAAAACTGGCTGGCCAACTGGGGGGAAAAGGGCCTCCCCCGGGAACGGGGTAAAGTTCGCCACTTGAAAAATGGTTTCCCCGACCCCCCAAAATGACCCGGGTTTCCCGAAGAGGGAGGCAATCCGTGCAAATCCATTGCCACATGATCCAAAGGGGGGGCCCAGAAGGGGGGGTTAGAGGCTGGTGCAAACCCCCGGGGGTTTTTTTGGCAGGTGGGCCCCTTTTTTAAAAGGGACAAGGAACGCAGGAGTCACGAAAAACCTTGATGTCCCCAGCAAGCTCTGGGCCCCCAGTAAAAAAAGAAGATTAAGGGAAGGATTTTTCCCTGCTCCTGGGACCATCCAAAAGAGAACAGTGGGCCCCATTTCAAAAATTCCCCCTTTGGGGCGCAGGACGACAAAGTCTTCCCCTGGAGGCCCCTTTTGCAAACTACTTGGGGGCCACTGAGAACAGCGTTCAGGGGAAATTATATGCTGGGGCTTTCCCTCCCACCCAAAACATCTAGACACGGGGAGAGCGCAACGCCCTGACTTTTTTTCCCGCTGGCCGGAAAAGTACGGGAAAATTTAAGCGTGAAAGAAAAAAGGGACCACCTGGGTTGACGGGGGTTGAGGCGTTGGGCCCAATTTTGGGGGGTATTGAAGATTTTTTTTTGGTCGGGGTAAAAGGTGATTGGGGGATGCGTGTGCCTTTCCCAAAAAAACGCCACTCTTCTAGGGCTACTTTATAGCCAGCAACTCCCTTCCCCCCGATGGGGTTCTCCCCGCAGGTTTTAAAAGGGCATGGAAAGAAAACACAGGTGACCATCCCGCCTTTAGGGCCCCCTTTTCGTTTAGAAAAAGCACCACCCCCACCGGGGGGAGGCACCACCCCAAAAGAATTTGGCCCTTTTCGGGAAACAGGCCGGTTCCCGGACGGGTTTCAGAGGCGAAGGCTGCCTTAATTTAGCAAATGCCTTTTCGGGGCCCCTTGGGGACCTGCCTTTTTTGGGGGGGGAAATTCTTCTTGGAAAATTCAATGATAGGTGCCCCCAAGGTAGAAAAATGCAGATAAACTGACGATGTAAAAATTGGGGAACCCGGAAGCAAATTTTAAAACTCGTAGGCCCCCCCGCCGGGGCCCCGCAAGACAGCCACAACTTTTTCAAACCATCGTAACCCGCATTTCCCAGATGGGCGTAACCCAAAAAACGGGGGACTGGGCGGGTTTAAGGGGACATTTCTCAAGTTAGCGTAGAGGTGGTTTGGGCCCCTAGCCGTCCAATACCTGGCGGACTGGGGAAACGATGATTTTCCCCATCGGCAAAGGGAAAACCAGAAAGTCGTCCCAGTTAACCACGACCCCACGGTAAAGGATAACCCAAGATAAGTTTACAAATTTTTGAAAGACGGCCCGGGGGATTGCACAGACCCGGGGAAAGGGGATTACGAATATTCAAAGTGCCACCCCCTTGGGGTTAAAAAGCAGTCTTTCCCCTCATCCCCCTCCGAATGCGGAGAGGTTTTTAGGCCCCCCCAAAAGGTTTAAACTTTGGGGAAAAATTTTGTCTCCCGAAGCCGGGCAAACATTTCCGTATCAGCCAAGGGGATAACTTTTTCACCTGATTTTGTTAAGGCCCCAAGTCTATACACGGCCGAAAAAAGCCAACCTTTTTTCGCACAAAAAAAAATCCGCCCCCGCCGCGGAGGGGGGATTTGGGGAAAAAACCCTTTTGCAGGTTGCCCGAATTTAGGGCGACATGGCCCGGGTTCCCCCGATAACCCACAGTGGGTAAACCCTGCCCCAGGAGGAAATGGCTCCCGGCAGTAGATCGATGGGCAGTCCCAAAAGGGGGGATGAGGGGGAAGGGTCCGGGCCCCCTCCGAGAAGACGGGCCGGGGTAATCCCCCGGGGAATTTCCCCAGGGGAAACCTTGGGAAGGCCTGGGGGGGGAGGGGGGGGGGGGGGGGTTAAAGGGAAAGGGGGCGCAAACCCGGCGAGGTGCCACCCCGACAAAGTTCCCCCAGTCAGGGCCCCCTGCACGACCTCGCCTGTCATCCAATTTAAACGTAGGGGCTTTGGCCCCTGCAGCCACGGGGGCCCCCAAAAGGAAACGCAGAGGGAAAACCGGGCAGTATTAGAGGAGATCTTCCCCCTTATGCAGGGCGCCCACTTTGGGGGTCCCGGGGTTGGTCCTGACCGGGGGGCGTCTCCAAGCACTTCCCCCGTGACGGGGGATTTCACCAACGGCTTTTTTTCCCAAATAACCACAAAGGGAAACGGTAACGGGATACAAGGGCGGCGTGGGGTAAAGTTTTCCCCCCGGAAACCCAGTCCAGGGGAAAGCAGAACCTTGGGAAAACAAGACCCCCCCTCAGTCCTGATTTTCCCCGGCAAAAGTCGGATGGGGGGAAGATTCCACCTGGGGTGCCCCCCCCAACCAAAGCCTAGGGGGCGGGCTTTTTCCCCGGGCGTTGGGGCGAAGCGGACCCGCCCCCGAAAATGACCAGACTGGGGCAGTACAACAACCCTTCCCGGACGCGCCGACGGGGGGAAAAATTTCCGCTCAAAATGTGGACTTGATCCACCTGCCCTGGGTTCCTCCCCCAATGGAAAAGGAACCGCAGTGGGGGGCCCTTGGGGAAAACCCGGGGCCAGGCGTGGCAGACGGGGGGGTCCGCCAGGGCCCCCCCATCTTGGGGAAGCTCTTCTTGCCTCTCTGCGAAACGCACCAATGCGAAATGGCCCGGTGGGTTAATTTGCTTAAAGGGGGATTTGGGAAATCCTTTTTGGCAAGGGCTCCTTGAAACTCTGGGGAAAACCTTCTTAAAGGTGGCGCGCAGGGCCCATTCCATTTACAACCCCTTTATCCGGGTGCGAAACCCGTACTGCTTTCTCTCCGACTAAGTTTCACCCGGCGAAAGGTTTTAAAGTTTCCTTTTCGCAGAAGAAGGGTCGGGCTGGCTCCTCGAAGACACGCGGAAATTTAGCGAGGGGAAAGGGATGGAGAACCCAGTCACAGGGGCGCTCCTACCCAAAGGGTGTAGCCCAGGGCCCGGTTTCCCTTTCCCGGGCAACAGGCCCGACCAAAACGCCCCTTTGAACGTTCTGACAGGAATTGGGGCCCCCCTTTAAATCAAAATTGGGATGGGGGAACGGGGGAAAAAACCCCCGCAGAGCTTTGGATCCCCCGCAAATTTGGGGGAGGCAGCGACAAAAGGAGCTTGGGGGCCCAAAAGGGGGCCCGTGGGGGAAACGCCGGAGCGGGAGGGGGCCCCAGGAGGAAGGGGGAGGTTGGGTGCTGGGCGGGACGAGCTTCTTTCACCCCGGGGGTTTAACTGATTTCCCCTGTGCCCCCCCCTTTTCCCGATTTCTGAGACGGTTTCCCCCGGGCACCCCCGAGAGAGGCCCCCACACGGCCCCGTTTCCTTGGGCCGGATCCCGGGGCCGAATCTTTCTGGTTTCGGTTCCCGGGCCGGAAGTGGAAACCACTGGGGCCACCACAACGATGGTGTTAAAAACCCCACTCCAAAACGGAATCTAAGTAGGGTCCCCGGTTTTTTAAACCCAAACCCACCCAAACGGGGTGGCCCTTTCTGCGGGGGGGAGCCCACCAGGCGTTACCCCCACCCTTTACTTGGGTTGCGGTGGCAGCCGAAATATACGTGGTTTCAAAAATCTCAGCAGGCTCGGGGAGCCCGGGGCAGGGAGCTATGGGTTTTGGTCGTAGACACAGGCCGGCAGGGCCTGTGGGAGAGATTCCCGGGGAAGAGACGGAAGCGAGGGTACAGAACCGGTAAATTTAGCACGAGACAATAGGAACGCTTTCCCCGAAAAGGGAGGCACTAAAAAAAACCGGGAGGAGCGGCCCGGAAACGCCCCGGGGAAATTAAAAGGAAAAGGCCCGGGCATTTTCCCAATTACCGGCGCACTGTCCCTTTAAATCCACAGACCCCTTTCGCGCACCCTTAGATCACAGGGACGCGCGCCCCGGGCAGCAGGGACTGCAGGGACACAGGGCGGGGGCCGTGTAATTTCTGGCTCGCCGGGGGGGCGAGTGCGCCCGCCGCCCGACACCCGGGGGGGGCGGGGGGGGGAGCCCGGGGGCCCTCTCCCGGGGACCGGGGCAGAGCTGCCCGGGACCCCAGGAAGGGGTCGGGGGGCCCCCGCGCAACACTGCCCCAGTGATAAAAGAACATACATAGCTCCCCCCGTAGGATAATCCCTAGTGGCTGCCAGGGTAAACAAGAACCAGGGGCCCAAAGCAAACTTTGGATGGCCCCCCCCCCCTCGGGGCCCCCCCCCGACCAAAGACCATGGGAAAAAGGGCATGCTGTTTTGATAAAGTAGAAAAATTTCAGGGAATTTAAAAACCCCCACCCCACAATTTTCACCATTTATACAGCTACCAAAAAAAAACCCACCCATACCAAAACCAACAATTTCCAAAAACGCTAAAACAAAAGGACCCAATTTTACCACCAGAACACCCCACAAATCACCACCCCAAAAATATTTACTGAATAAAGCCCAACACTTAAATTTCTGAACATTTTACAAAAAAACCCCCACGTCTAATTTTTAAAAAAAAAAAAATTAAAAAAAAAATGCCAAAAATAGTGGTATAAAACCAGTGTACACAGGCCCCTGCCGACAGAAAAAATTTCCTCCCTAAAAGTACCATATAGGGGGTATAAACCATTTTAAAACAGGCTCTGCAGACTGATATAACCACCATACAGTGACCATATAGTGGTAGACACCCTTTACCAGCTCGGCAACTGTATAATTTCCCTCCATAAAATGACATATAGTGGAGACAAACCCTTTTACACAGGGTCTGCAACTGTATATAAACCCCCATACAGTGAAAAAGTGGAACACCCGTGTAAAAACAGGGCCCCCAAAACTGTAATATTTCCTCCCTACAGTGGGCCAAATAGTGGGGAAAACCCGTGTACACAGGCCCGGCCCGACAATGCTGGGGGCAGAAGGGTTTTCCCTTTGGGGCTTCCTGCAATGGCTTCTAAATTTCGCGGCCATTGAACCCCTATCACTGCTCATAAATAATCCTTCAGATCGAAGGGTGGAAAATTTTGGGGGGTCACGGAGAAAGGTGTCTTATATGCCGAGATTTTTTGGTAACCTGGCGGCAGGGCCGCCAATAGGGATACAACCGGTACTGTGTACCCGGGCCCCGGGGTTTTGGGAAGCCAGGGGGGGGCCCCCCGCGCCGCCGGCAACTCCGCCCCCTCTGGCTTTACTCGGCTTCTCTTAATTTTTATGCACGTCCCGGCGACGCGAACAATTAAAAATGTCAGAGGAGCAGGGGGAGCGTGGCTCCCTGCCCCTGCGTACATCGCTCTGCAGGCGGCGTGGCGGAAAAATGACGTCCCGCGCCGCCCCACCCCGCTTCCTGTTTTCGGCCCCAAGCCTTGGGTTTGGCTTTTGGGGGACGGAGACCCGGGGGGCGCGGCCGGGGAGTAAATACCTAAGGGGGGCCCCGGGGGGGGGAGAGAACAAATTACAGGGGGGCCCGGGGGGGGAGGAGAAACACGTACTTGGCCCCGGGGGGGGGGGAGGAGAAACTACGCTACAGGGGGTCCCGGGGGGGGGGGGGGGGGGAGAAAAATACATACAGGGGGGCCCCGGATGGGGGGGGGGGAAACTACAGCTACAGGGGGGGCCCCAAAATGGGGGGAAAATACGCCCACAGGGGGGCCCCCAATACGGGGGGGGAAACTCCCTAAGGGGGCCCCTAAACGGGGGGGGGGAAAAATCGCCCACAGGGGGCCCTAAACGGGGGGGAAAAACTACAGGGGCCCCA
>JAODAL010027225.1:0-55312 GCA_025379985.1 Phyllomedusa bahiana
GCTTTTTTTGCACACTGGTGTGAACTGGTATCGAAAATAATTAAGATGCAGTTTTTTATCATTCGTTTGTTCCCCCTAGTGGATGGATGTGTGAGCTCTTGCTCATTAGTTATCTGCACTTGTTATGTTTTTCCCATGTAGCATAGGGGTCTGTGTTGCCTCTTGCTGGGTTCAGTCTTTAGTCCAGCCATTGAGCTGTAAGTATGGCCTTGTTGTGTTTTTGAGTAAATAATGTCCCATTTTTCTGTGATTTTTCTGTAAATGGCTAGTGTAGCAACTTGCAAGAGACAAGGAACCTTGACATTGTGTGCAAGCTTGTGGAATATAGTGGCCATTGTATCAACTGATACCACATATTTGATATTTTTCTAGTATGCCATTTTTTGCCCTAAATATCGGGGAGCAGAGAGTGTCAGTATTTTGTGTTGAACACATAAAAAGTGTTGGGCAGCCCGCCCAATTGAATAGTAGAGGCGTCATAACTTGTAAGCCAACATGGTGTACCACACCTATCTGTATGAATGGCACCCTTTATATATGCAATTATAATACCAGCAACCACCCCCCTCATACATAGAAGGTGTGTGAGTGGTTGTCTTATCGGTATTTTTGCTTTCTTTTCCCCATGTATTATACTGTAGCTTTTTGCATACTGGTGTGAACCGGTTCCTACCTAGGTGCAGTTTTTTATCAATCAGTTGCTCCCCTAGTGGATGGGGTGTGGGAGCTCTTGCTCAATAGTTACCTGCACTTGTTATATCTTTCCCATGTAGCACAGGGGCCTATGTTGCCTCCTACTGGGTTCAGTCTTTAGTCCAGCCATTGAGCTGTAAGTATGACCTTGCAGTTTAGCATCATAGTGACCATAATGTGATACAGAAACATTAATGGTTATAAACACTTAAAAGTCTCTTGTGGCTTTGTGGACCTCTATTGCCAGAACGTACCTGCTCTCTATAACTTACAACAAACAAAATATTTCTTTACAGTTAGTAAGACTAGCCCCTTAGAGCCACTGTTATAATGCTGATTCACTAAGATGATCCCTTAAAGCCTACATCTACTCTTCCTCTGACCTCCTACTGATCATCTACCGACCATCAGACCCTAGCATCACTTTTATTAATCACCTCCTGCCTCTTACACTTTCCTTCAGATGGCATCCCCACCTTGATCATGGATGACTTCCACATCCCCAATGGCATGTCATTCACTAACCTCCAAACTGTTAACACTTGTCTCCTCCTTTGCAGTACTGCAGTGATCTTCCACAGCCGCTCACAAAGAATGACACACACTAGTCCATAAACTCACCCATTCCATTTTCTATCTAACCCTTCAACAATTATTTCTTTTTTTTCCCCAAAATTTTACTTACATTGCCTTCCTTTTTTTCTCGCCCTACTTTTTGAGTAACTAGCACACCCTTATAGGGACCTTTATATCAGGACACGGAAGCACCCGTTGTTATCGACACCACAATGACTTTAGCTTCCTACTCAATTGCCCCAGTAAGACATAGTAAAATCTGACAAATCAATAGGCAATCCTGGCAGACCAGCTTCACCCCCAAAAAATTAAAAAACAAGGCAAGCTTCCTGGGGGGCAAGAATTTTAAAGGGGGGAAACCCTTTTTTTTTCGGGGGGGAACATTTTAAAAAACAATAAATTTTATATTATTTTATATTATTTTATATTTTATATATATATAAAATTTAATATTATAAAATCCCCAAAACCGGCCCCTTTATTAGGTAACCTGTCCAACTCTTTTTTAACACTTAATTTTAATAAACCAAATCACATGGCGGCAACTCAGTGCATTTAGGCATGTAAAACATGGAAAAAGAAAAACCCTGCAGTTAAAAAAAGGAGCACCCCAGTAGGGGGGGAAGAAAGGTGATTTAGTGCCTTTGAACGTGCAGGGGTTGTTGGTGCCCAGAAGGGCGGGGTCGGGGAGTTTTTCAAAACTGTGATCTCCTGGGATTTTCACGCAAAAACCATTTCTGGGGGTTTTTACAGAGAAAGGTCCGAAAAAGAAAAAAACATCCAGTGAGCGCATTTTTCCTGTGGGGGGGAAAATCCCCTTGTTGATGCCAAGGGGGTCAAAGGGAAAAGGGAAGGGACCCCCGGGGTTCGACTAAGAAAGGCAACAGTGGACCAAATCCACCCGTTACAACCGGTGGGGCGAAGAGCATTTTTGAAGCACAGTAAGGAACTTTGAGGCAGATGGGCTACAGCACAAAGACCACACCGGGGCCACCCCTTTTCAGCTAAGAACGGGAACGGGAAGCCCAATTTCCCCAAGCTATCAAAGGGGACTAGAAGTTTTAAAAAAAAAACGTTCCTGGTCTGATGAGTCTCTATTTTCTGCTGCGACATTGGGGATGGAGGGCAGAATTTGGCTCAACAACATGAAAGGGCATGGATCCATCCTCCTTGTTCAAAAGTTCGGTGGGGGGTGGGGGGTGTCCCTTTGGTTGGGGAATATTTTTCTTGGGGCCTCTTTGGGCCCCCCTTGGGACCAAATTTAGCATCGTTGCAACACCTTTTGGAAACATGCCACAAGAATTGAGGGGGGATTTTTGAAGGAAAAGGGGGTCCAACCCTTTTTAGCATGGTTACCCCAATAAATGGCCGTTTAGATATATTAAATATTTAAAAATAATATATAAATATAATATTATATATAATTTTAAAAGTTTTAAAAAATGTTCCCGAAGGGGGTTTTTCCCCAAAGTCTCCTAAAAAAATAAAAAATATAATCAGTGTTCAGTTTTAAATCTACACTTACTTCTGCTTAGCCATTCTTTGACGCCAACAGCCAATCTTGCTACTCTAATTTGCTATCAAACTACCTGAATAACAAGACCACCTTAAATTGTCCTCCCAACTAGCATACAACTCTTTTAGACCATCTGAAATATGGCTTTTAACCCCAACACTCCACTGAAACCGCCTTAACCAGTCACTAATGATGTGTTAAATATCAAAACATCATGGCATCACTCGTACTTCTCCTGCTAGACCTGCCCTTTGCCTTCAACACAGTTAGCCAATAAATTCTCTTGTCCCTTGGCCTCATAGACTTGGTCCTGTCCTGGACCTTCTCAAAAAAAACTCACCAATGAAAAATTTACTGTCCCCATTCACCGCCACTTCCCCCCCCCCCCCCCCTCCTATCTCTGTTCTACCACCAATGAGAGGTGGAAATCTTCTACTGTAATTTGGGGGGGGGAGTCTTAAGATCTGGGGGGACTGGTCCCCTAAAAAAACACTATGAGGGGGAAAGGGGGGGGAATTTAGTTACGGTCCCTGGATTACTTTCTAAATAAATTTAGTTCTATAGAATGTAAAATTTGAACCAGCCCCTGGACAGATTTAGTCACTGGTGAAATAGGAACTAGTGACTGATTGCAGACTTTCCTTTTCCTCATCTTCTCTTATTGGAGGTAAACTGCTTCTTACAGCCTTGTCTTTAACCCCTTGAGGTTGCAGCTATTTTGGGATTTTTTGTTTTGTTTTTTCCTCCTTGCCTTCCAAGAGTCTTAACCTTTTTATTTTCCTGTCTACATAGCTATATGAGGACTTGTTTTTTGGGGACAAGATGAAAATTTTAATGGTGCCATTGCCCATAGCATATAATGTACTAGGAAACTCCCCCCCCCCCCCACAAAAAAAAAATCTATGTGGGGTGGAACAGTAAAAATTTTTATTTTTGCAGGTGTTTTGTTTTTATGATGTAAACTCTTTGGTGTAACTGATGTGTTATCTGTATTCTGTAGGTCAATACGATTCCAGTAGTGCCAAATTTATAGAGGTTTCATTATGTTTTAGTACTCTAAAAAAAAAAAAACTTTTTTATATTTTACATTTTTGCTGAAATTCCATCTTTTGTAACCACTAACTTTTTGGTTATTCAGTCTTGTGGGCTGAAGGGTAGTTTTTATTAGTTCCATTTTTGGATAAATGCAACTTTTTGGCCAAATTTTATTCCAATTTTCCGGGGGACTTGAAATGAAACAATGTTGGCATTTACAATTTTTCTTCTTTTACAGCGTTCAGCGTATGGGATAAATGATGTAAAGTGGCAAAAGAGGGGTGATTTGAACTCTTAATATTTATTTATTTACTTTTTTTTTTAGTCCCCCTAGGGTACTTGACTACTAGGGGGCACAATCACTTGAACTATATATGGCTTTACTAGTGTACTGCTGTATATAAGATTTTCATCCATTACATATTATACCCTGTCAAAGGCAGGGTGTAATAGGTGTATCAACATGGCAGCTACAGAAGCCTACATGAGGCCGCCGGATGCCATGACACCTCATTCATTTAGATACCGCGATTTCTGTGGCATCTAAAGTGTTAAACAGCAGGGATTGGAACCAGCTCCGATTCCTGATGGTAGCGGTGGTTGCCAGCTGTTTTTAAAAGCTGTCATCTGCTGTGCATGAGCCGCTCCATGCACCTTTCATGCTATTTGGACGTATGGGTCCAAATCCATGAGGGGTCAAAGAAATTGCCCACAATTAGTTATAGTTCTTATTTAACCCCTTAATGACACTGGACAAAAACTTACGTCCCAGCATCGCTAAGTAACTATGTAGCAGGATTGTGACGCCCGCAACATCTAAATGAATGATAAACCATTCCTCACTCCAATCGGGACCCCATGGCGAGATCACTGGGCCCCAAACTGTTTACATAGCGGCAGGAAATAGTAAAACTTCCATCTTTGTACACCTTCTAGTATTGTTTATACAATACATAAGGGTGTATACATGATAGCGCCCCCTAGAGGTAATGCACCCCTGAGGGACTGAAAGTACAAGTGAAAAAAAAAGTTTAAAAGTGTAAAAAAAAGTAAAAGTTATTAAAAATTCTAATCAACCCCATTTGCCATTTTACAAATAAAAATAAATAACTAATATAAAAGTTACACATAATTAGTATTGCCACGTCTGAAAAAGTCAGATCTATTAAAATATAACATAAAAATTGGAATGAAAATGATCACAAAAGTCACATCTAACCAAAAATGGTACCAATAAAAAGTACACTTCAGGCCACGAAAAATACCCCCTCATTCAGGTCTATAGCTGGAAGCACAAAAAAGGTATTGGTCAGAAAGTGGCAGTGCGACATAAATTTCAAAAATAGAAAATATTTGGATTTTTTTACAGTACTATAACATAACTCAAACCCTACATATATGGTATTCCTGGAATCGTATCAACCTGTGGAATACAGGTAACATATAATTTATACCGGAAAGTAAATGACATAAAAAAAAACTAGAATTTTATGGCAGTTTCCCAGCATTCTCTATGATACAGTGAATGACGCCATTAGAAAGTACATTTTGTCCTGCAAAATAAAAGCCCTCATGGCTCATGGACGGCGAGTAGGAAAAACTAATGTGTCAACCGAAAGAAAAGCTCGGTCCATAAGGGGTTAATGGTCTCAAAATAGATAAACCAATGAGAGTGCCCCAATAATCATACCTCCCTAATCTTACTAAACGTAAAGCAGTATATGGTGTAGAACAGCACAGCAAACAATAATTGTTGGGAGTCACCACTATCAACACCCAGTCTAGCGCAGCAGTACCAAAACAATTCTAAATTATGTCCCCCAACTTAAAACTAAGGTGGGAACAGTGTGCAGGAGCAGGCAGCACAGTGAGAGGACAATATGGGCATGGTAACACTGCAGGGTATTGAATTAATGGTTCCACTGCAGTTTTCAATTTCATCTTTGCCCACGTCATGGTGGAGTAATATGTCAGCTATTTTAATTGTATATTCACTTTAGTCACCATGCAGTTTGGGTAATAAAAGTTGTAAAGTATGTGACACAATACAAGTCTATGACACCAGTACATTCCTGATCAGGGGCGTTGCAAAAGACTCATGGGCCCAGTGCAAAACTTCAGCTTGGGGCTTTCCATACCGTAATGTATTGCCCTTTTTGCAGTTGTGTGCCGCTGGCAGTGGTGTGCGTGTGTACATGTGTATATATATATATATATGTGTGCCGCAGCCCTGCCAGTGGCACCCAGGTTTGCATATGTTTTTTCAGAAGTGTTTTTTGTGCAGAACCATACGTTATATTTGGTGTATATTGATTTTAACCTATATGGGGAGGAAAGGGTGCCTCCATTTTGGTTTCCTGCACCTGCCCACTCTCACAGGCTGTCATAAGAAGTGCAGCTTGCAGTTGGGTTTTTTTTATTTTTTTCTCTCTGGATAAAGGAGGTCTGTTGACCCAGTGAGAGGCCTGATTGGCTCGATTGAGAGGTAAAGATAGCATAGGACTGCCCTATCTGAGATCACGTTGAAAGTCGTGGGCAGCTAAAACATCTTTTGATCAAAATATGTGAACCGAGAATCTCAAAGTTTTTTCATGTATGATAGATAGCATAAATGCTTCTTTAGGGATTTCCACGTAATGTATTTCCATACCCTCAGACACTGTCTGTGGACCATTACTTTTCATCAACAGGTTCCCTACTTGATGTGATGGATGTCTGCGGTGTAGCACGCTACAGAAAATGATTTCTATTTGAAGGAATTGTCCAATAGAAGAACATTAATTTCAATTGGAGCCAAAGAAAAACAAGTTATACAGCTGAAGTGTCTGTTCCTTCTCACCACCACCCCACCAAAGAAAAAGAAAATGTTGTGGGGTGAAAAGGAAAAAAAAATGCAATTGTGCCTTTTGTTTTATGGGTTTAGCTTTTCTTGGAGTTTACACTGAACAGTTTAATTGACATTTACCTGTATTATGCGGGTCAGTAAGTATACAAGGAACACATTATCACTACTATATAGTGACTAATATCATCATAATACTACTGACCAAACCAGAATACCAACACCAAACATGTTAGACTCCAAACAGTGAAAGGGCCCCCATTTGTGCCACCAGTAGGTAGGAACACACTCCATTTAGTAGACAGTCCCCGTAAATTAGATAGATGGATAGGAAAATGCTTCTTTTAGGTAGGTTAGACCTTTTAGTCAGATAAGTAGGCAGATTCTTCATTTTAAGTAGGTAAAGACCCCCTTCAGTATAGGGCCACTTCTAGTAGGTAGGTAAGTAGATAGGGCCTTCTGTAGTAGATAGGTAGGTAAATAGGGCCCTATCTAGTAGGCAGGTAGATGCCCCCTCTAATAGGTAGGTAGATAGGGCCACTTCTAGTTGGTAGGCTGGTAGATAGAGCCCCTTATAGTTGGTAGGTAGGGCCCCTCCTTTGGTAGGTAGGTAGGTAGGTAGTTAGATAGGGCTAATTCCAGTAGGTAGGCAGGTAGATAGGGCCCCTTATAGTTAGTAGGTAGGGCCCCATCCGGTAGGTAGGTAGATAGGGACCATTATTGTAGGTAGGTAGGTAGATAGGGCCCCTTATGGTAGGTAGGCACGTAGACAGAGCCCCTTATGGTAGATAAGCAGGTAGATAGGGCCCCTTATGGTTGCTAGACAAGTAGATAGGGCCACTTGTGGTAGATAGACAGGTACATAGGGACCCTTGTGGTAGGTAGGCTTGTAGATAGGGCCCCTTGTGATAGGTAGGCAGGTAGGTAGGGTCCCTTTTGGTAGGTAGATAAGGCCTCTTCAGGTAGGTAGGAAGGTATTCTGCCCCACTCCTTTTTATATTAAAAAAAATAATAATAACACTCACCTCAGCTCTCACCTGTTCCCCTGACGGACACCTCTCTTTGAATCCAGAGCGGGCAGTGGGACGTTATCACGCAGCCCGAACCGGCATGCCAGTTCTGGCATCTACTAGGTCCCAAGCTTAGGTATAGGCTTACGGCCTAGTACAGGTAGTGGCATGATGACATCATTAAACCGCACCACTGCCTTCATTGGGCTAAGCGGCTGGGAACAGTGTTTCCTGGCTGCTTCACCTCAGTCGCTGCCTGCACTGTGCAGGTGGCGGGTCCGATCACTACCTCGCTGGGTCTATGTGACCCAGAGATGCAGCTGTGTGCGACTCAGGAGCCGGTCGCAAGTGCGACCGTTGTGACCCATGTAGTTACACCACTGTGCCTGATGTATTTTATATGAAACACTGGCAATTAACAACCACGGAGCCGGACATAGTATCATTTGACGGTGGACATTGATCTGCTCTCGCTTACTGCTCTTCAAACAAGTTCTACTTCAACTTCAATTTTACACTGATGACACTGAAATTTACTAACATCTGACCCAGATGTTACCGCTCTGCTTTACAAATTCCAACATGTCTATGAGTTACATACTTTTTCTTCTGCTTCCTAAAATCCAATATGGGGAGTAATTAATTTATCATCCAGAGCTATTTCTAGGCTGAATTGTGCTCCCCCTACATTAACATGTTGCACCATGCTTGGCATTGCATCACCATTAATCAGTCCCTTTCCGGCCCATCCCTCTCACATTTTCCTTTTCCTTAGTACACGGAGGTTTGATTGCTATAATGCTTTCTCGCACACAGTTATTCTACTAATCTTTTCATCTTTTCTGTGATATGTAAGGCTTTACTTTTATGTTACATAGTTTGTAAGGCCGAAAAAAGATAGATGTGTTGGACTGGAGTGCCTAGGGCCCACCAGAGGAGACGATTCTGGAGGCCCAACCAAAAGCTGCTGTACTTTACTTCCCTGCCTCTGCCACCTGCCTGTTGCCTCCGCCCAGTCTTGGGTTCCTGTTATACGGTACTACTGCAATATCACAACAATAGAGAGGCTCAGTGTACCTCATTCCTACCTGTATTACTGTACTATTGCCATATCATAGCTAGAGAGAAGCACCACATACCTTATACCGCCCTGTAATATTCGTGCTACTGACATATCACAGCAATAACGAAACACTTCATACCTAAAGTAGGAGGTTTGGGATCCCTTACTGGAGTTAATAAATTGCTGTATATATAAGGATTTCCTGTTAATAGGTGGTGCTCCACCAGACTTGATAATAGAAAAGGAGCTATTCCTTTCTTCAGAAGTAGAAAGGGTTAAATGGTGAGGTTAGAAATCAGGTTTTTAAATAGTGTGTATAGAGGTTGAGTTATATATAATAAAAGTTACGTTTTAGTGTTTTATAGATAGAGAACTGATAGAGTTTAAGTTTGCCTATGGCAAAATAGTAAATATAGTGATCAGAAGTCACTCTCTGTTCTCTTGCGAGTTTCCCATTTTTTTGGAGACTACTTTACTACTGCAACATCACAGCACTAGCGAGAAACGGTGTACCTCATACCTACCTGCAACATCCCAGCAATAGAGAGAGCACTGCGTATAACATACCTCCTTGTAATATTGTGCTACTCACCCCATACCTTATGCCTTCTTATAATACTAGACTAGTGTAACATCACAGCAATAGAGGGGCACAGCGTACTTCATATCTCCCTCTAATACTGTACTTCTGCCACAGCAGGGAAGGCTGACCAGTAGAAAAAACCTTTTTAACCACACACACATCAACACACAGCTAAAATAAACAGACCCGTGTGAAGCCGGTCACTTCTGTAAGATAGTTATAAAAACTAACAGTATCCTGATCCCAGAACGTAGCAGCATATCTGTGTAATGTTTCGAGGGTTTCACCTTATTTCTTATGCTGATGGTAGAAGTTGGGTAAAAGAAGTACTGGACATGTAAGAGTTCTATATATCTTATCTATTGTCCTCCCTTGGCCTTGATTTTAAAGGGAAAATGTCATAAAAAAGGACTATTCTTTAACTCATGTTTTAATGTTAAACACATTTTTTAATGTTTTTATTTTTTGATTTTTCACATTACTTTTAAAAACATCTTTTCGCTTTGGCCACTATTCCTAATAGTAGTCTGATACTTCCTGTTCTGTAGAGAAAACTTTTCAGCAGTCTATTCATTATCAGTACAGGCGGGATTACACTGAGTGGTAACACCAGTGTGTATAGATAACACAGGATCCATCAGTCACAATTGTAGATGGACACAGCTCCCTCTCCTCCCTGTACACTGACTTCTTCCCAGGGCACAGAGCATGCCTAGAAAACGCTTATAGAAGTCTATGGGTCTGCTCCTGTTCATAGACTCCTATGTCCATGTAGCTGCTGTAAAGCATCTCTCTAAATGCTGTTAGAAACAGCTCAGGTAGGATGACTGTTCCCATAATCATATACAGACAACAGAAATAAACTAAATCTACAATCATAAAAGAAAAATGGCTAAGAAAAAAGAACATGCATCAATATCTTCATTAGCAAAAAAAAAATATTGGTGATAGATTTCTCAGACCTTGTATCAAATGTCTGCAATATTTTTACTGGTACACAAAATAAACCAGTTATATTATCATCATAGTGTAATCCTAACATATAAGGACTATACAATCATAGTATACTGATTATGTCTTCTTCGCTACAAGACATAATTTGTAATAATTCTTCAATTTTATACAATAACAATAAAATAAAGTTGGTTGTGTTAACTGTCCTTCTATTTGACCAAAAGCCTGATGTAGTCATGCACCAGATCATAGTTATCATTCATGCCCTTCCCGATTCATGGCTAGACTGTATGATAAAAATGAAAAGCAAGCCCTATATCTGTTATTATAGATCTGTTACCAAATAATCTAAAAACAACAAAGATAAATGGAAATTATTGTGCTACCACATTCTGCTCTGTGGTAGCAAAGAGAACAGATGGATTCGAGTGAACATGAATGCTGATACCTAGTGACCAACCTAAAAATTGTCCTTTTCAATATTTTCATAGTGAACAGACATAATAAAATACAAAATTCTCAAAAAAGGTTTGGTGTTATGGTGTTATAATCATAATGTGTATTTTAACTTCAATTTAACTTCAAGCTCTTGGGCCCTAATGCAAAAAGTTTAATTGGGCCCCCCAGTTATCATGCGCCATTTATAATAATGGTGTCTTCTTAAGTGGCAGAAAGGCCTTTGGGCCCCAGCAGGCTGCAGGTCCTGGTTGCAATTGCTACCGCTGCACCCCTGTAGTTATGCTCCGCAGTTGGGGTTTGCAGCCGCTTGTGCAGCATGTACTTCCTTACATCTCTCATTCTCTCTGGCAGAGCTTTATTGTTCTTCAGTGTAAAAAAAAAAAAAAAAACTTAGGGTATGTTTACACGGTGTAATTGCGCACCGTACTTCGTATACCTGAAGTACAGCCTGCAATTATGGTAAGATCAGATAAGCAGACGGGGAAAGTGAACGTGAATGGGAGCTGGCCCAGAATGCTTTAGAAGTATGTTCTGGCCAGCGTGTGCTTCTAAAGCAGCAGGCATATAGCGGCACACACAGTACTCACAGCTATATGCCTGCAAGAAGCCGTGTGAATTCACCCTTACAGATATAATACAATTCAATGGCTAACTGTTAGGGCTAGGCTGTGCTCAGGCTGCAGGGATCTTAAGGATGCAGCAGCTGATGCACGATTCCACCCTGATACACATGCTGCTGACAGCTCTGTGAGTGACAGACGCCCAGCCACTCCTGACAGGGGGCATGTTGCACCAGCCAATGGGAGGACTCGGAGGCCGCTCCAATCAGCTAAAGGGGCGGTATCCAGGAATCCCATTTAAACTCCCTGAAGGCTGAGTGCAGCGCCTGTGATATTCCTGGCTACCCTGTGTTACTTGTGCTTTATATTGTGTTTTGCTTATCCATGTACCAGATCTCGGCTTGTTCTCCTGACCTCGGCTTGTCTTCTGATTTTGTACCTCGCTCCCGTTCGTGTTTGCCCTCGGCTTGTTTACGTTTATTCCTCTGGTTCCTATTTTTGGCTTGGCGTTCCTATTTGATATTGACCCGGACTGTCTGACTATTCTTCCTTCTGACGGCCCCGCACTTAGGCAGAGCAGAGACTGTCGCCCAGTTGCCGTCTGCCACCTAGGACAGCACGTCAAGCAGGCAGGGACAGTGGGCTGGGTTCCAGTCAGGGCTCACTGTACCTCCCTTGACGTGACATTATCACAGGCCCAAACCGTTACTGCTCTACCTTCATTATGGACCCCATGACAGCTCTGGTAGAGCAGATGCAGGGGCTAACCCAGCTAGTCCAGGATCTGGCGCTGAGGGTAGAACAACAGGAGGCTACCCCAAGTCAGAGGGTCCCTGCACTACCTTCCCCTCCTGTGGAGCCCCCCTATCCAGTTGCCTGACAGATTCGCAGGTAACAGGAAGGCCTTTGTGGCATTTAGAGAGGGTTGTCATCTGTATTTTAGGCTCCGCCCACTTTCCTCGGGGAATGAGGAACAAAGGGTGGGAATTGTTATGTCCCTACTTCAGGGTTCCCCCCAGGAGTGGGCATTTTCGTTACCGCCTGACTCACCTGAACTGTCTTCTGTGTACAGGTTCTTTGCCGCTTTAGGGGTACTTTTTAATGACCCATATAGGGAAGCTGTGGCCAAGGCTCAGCTAACTACCTTGAGGCAGGGTAAGAAGACTGTGGAGGAGTTTTGCTCCGAATTTCGTCGCTGGTGTGTTCCGTCTGGGTGGAACGACCCAGCTCTCAGATGCCAGTTTAGATTAGTGTTAGCTGACAATGTGAAGGACTTATTGGTGGCTTACCCTACCCCTGGTACTTTAGATGAGGCTATGGCACTAGCCGTTCGTCTGGACAGATGTTTTAGGGAGAGACGGCAGGAAAAGGTTCCCCCTCCGGTGGTCCCCACCATGGTCACCCCTAAACCCGTTGTTTCCAATTTAAACTCAGAGGAGCCCATGCAAGTGGGGGCTTTTTCTGTCACTACGGTTAATGACCGTAGGACTTCTCGTAGCATACAGGGGTTGTGCTTCTACTGTGGCGAGGATGGACACGGCATTCGGGAATGCTCCAAACGGACGACCAGGTCTGAAAAACTCCAACGCCTAGGTGGTCAGTAGGAAGATCACCTAGGCGAGCAGGTATTTCCTATTGTATCTAAAAAATTGCTGATACCAGTTAAGATTTCATTTTTGTCGTGGTCTGGTTACGGGAGTGCGTTTGTGGATTCTGGATCTGCTTCTAATTTTGTTGACGCGTCTTTCGCCAAACGTCTGGGCCTACCTTGTAGACCGCTATCTGACTCGCTGCGGGCTGTGGCTATTGACTCCACTCCACTAGCTCGGGGCACAATCCAATATTGTACCCCTGAGCTGGAGATGGTGGTCGGATCCATACATAGTGAAAAGTGTATTCTATTCGTCATGGAGGGGCTGCCCGCTGATGTGGTTTTGGGGCTGCCCTGGCTTCAGAAACATAACCCAGTGTTTGACTGGAATTCAGGGAAATTAGTCAGGTGGGGACAACGGTGTGTTGACAGATGTCTCCCTACCATACTGGGCAATACTGATGTGCAGGCTAATGTTCTATCTGGAAGCAGCTGTTCCAGTGTTGAGGCCTATGCGGCATCTTGTGAAGTCGATGCTCGGGCTAAGGTTCCCAGAACTCGTCCTCCTGGTGAACTATGCCCTCCACCTGTACCTGAACGTCCATATGTGGTTCAGAAGGTGGCTAACCCGGTGGCTTATCAGCTGAAATTACCCTCTTCTCTCCGTATACATAATGTGTCCCGTCGTGCACTTTGTAAGAGGTATATTCAGCCTGTGACTCCGCCCTCTAGGCCTCCTTCTGCAGTTTGCATAGAGGGGGGGGGTTAGAAAATGAAGTCGCCCGTATTTTAGTTTCATGTAAGGCCCAAAGGTCACTGCAGTACCTAGTCCATTGGAAGGGGCATGGTCCTGAGGAGAGATCATGGGTTCCGGCGAAATCCATCCATGCTGATTGCCTGGTGAGGGAATTCCATGAGGCTCAACCGGACAAACCCAGACCAGGGAAGGGTCCGGGGCCCCTCCTAAAAGGGGGGGTACTGTCAGGGCTAGGCTGTGCTCAGGCTGCAGGGATCTACAGGCTTCAGCAGCTGATCAGCGACCCCACCCTGATACACTTGCTGCTGACAGCTCTGTGAGTGACAGATGCCCAGCCACTCCTGACAGGGGGCGTGTTGCACCAGCCAATGGGAGGACTGGGAGGCCACTCCAATCAGCTACAGGGGCGGTATCCAGGAATCCCATTTAAACTCCCTGATGGCTGAGTGCAGCGCCTGTGATATCCCTGGCTACCTTGTGTCACTTGTTCTGTATATTGTGTTTTGCTTATCTGTATACCTGTCCTCGGCTTGTTCTCCTGACCCCGGCTTGTCTCCTGATTTTGTACCTCGCTCCCATTCGTGTTTGACCTCGGCTTGTTTACATTTATCCCTCTGGTTCCTATTTTTGGCTTGGCGTTCCTATTTGATATTGACCCGGACTGTCTGACTATTCTACTTCCCGACGGGCCCAGCACTTCGGCAGAGCAGGGACTGTCGCCCAGTTGCCGTCTGCCGCCTAGGGCAGCATGTCAAGCAGGCAGGGACAGTGGGCTGGGTTCCAGTCAGGGCTCACTGTACCTCCCTTGACGTGACACTAACAAAAAGAAATGACATTAAAGTGCAAGCTTTTGTGATCAATCAGGTCTCTTCACCAGGCATGATATAATAGCCAGTCTTGAATGCTTGCTATTTAATATCATTTCTCTTTGTTAGCCATTAAAATGTATCATATCTGCAAGATTGCTACTTTGTTTTTCTTATTGAAGAACAAGAAAACTTTTTTCAACTGGCTAACACATTACTAAATGTTTCCTAGTTTACCTTAGTAACGTATGATATTTCTTACCTTGGTCACATCTTTATCCCAATTTGAGGGGAAGTTAATTGCAGATAATGACAGTTAAAAACTATAGTATGAAAAAAAGTATTTTCAATTTTTATTTTTTTATTTTTGGAAATAGGTAATAATAAATCTGTAGGAGTCCCCACAACTAGGATTGTGCTCTTCTTTTAGTCTCTGGTATATGCTTGCTCTGTCGGTGATGTTTCGTTGATGGTGGTGACACATGAGGTGAGCCAGCCCAGCCCAGAGGAATGTCACTGCTCAGCAGACCAATGTATTTGTAGATCTACAATGCTGTCAGCACTGGAAAAGGAAACAATGAAATTCCCTATGTTACTAAATACTCAGATTATATACAGGAAATACATGGGGCTGGCACCTTATGTGAGCAGCTGCAGGATTCCTATTCTGTACAGTGATAGTCTACAGTTTCCATAGTCACTGTCTACACATGTGAGTTAGGTGTTCAAAGTCATTTTTAGTTCTAGAGTGTGACTATGACTAAATGTGTAATTTCTCTGGATACCTCCAGAATGTCTGAGCCCTTTCTGTCTCCATAATTTTATTATATTATGGCAACAGTACACAGCTGTGGTTGTGCGGGATGTATCATTATTTCAATGGAGAGACAGCTGTGCTGATGCCACCATGTGGCAAGCTATGATACTCTTGACTTGTAGACTCACATAATTCTCTTTGACGATCAAGTCATTTCTGGTTTACAGTTGCTCATAGTGTAATGAAATGATTTATTGCAATGTATTCTGAGCTGCAGGTAACACTACATCCCACTCATTCAGGTGCTTCAGAGCTGTCAAATATCCCCTGTGACACAGTGCAGCATTACATGGTTACATTGCTCAGATGCGGCATAATTGCAGGCCATACTTCGGGGCGTAATTGCGTAGTGTGTTGGTAAAATCATAGCACTGTGAATAGTATACGCTGACCTGCGAGTACCTTCCTACAGTAGGCGTATAGCGGGGCTCACAAGTGCACACCACTATACGCCACGTGAATGCACCCTAATTCTGTATGCTGCTATTCACAAGGGTTCTATTCTAAAGTATTTTGTTATGTTAGTGAGTCAACAAGGGTGGTGGCAGCTGGTGTTTTAAATACAGTTGATGACAATCAAGGGTTTTTGGTATGTTACCATTTTCAACAATATTTGTAAAATCAACAAAACTTCCTATAGCTAAAGGGGTCTTTCCACCATATAGCTGGATATACCATCATATGCGGTCCCACCTGTGGAACCTGGCTCCCAAAAGTTACGGCTAAGAATGGAGAGCCAGTCGCACTTGTGCACATGCTCAGAACTTCTGCACATGCTCAGCTGTGCCCAGAACTCTCACAGAACAGGTCACAAGGGCAAGCAGCTCTCCATTGTAGGCTGTAACTTTCAGAAGCCCATTCCCAATGTAGGTGCAGGTCTCTCCTAGCGATATGCCATCAAACTCTATGAGGTTAACACCCCTTTAACTATAATAAACTTCCTTGGTTTTACATAATTTGAAAGCTCTAAGGTATGACAACAAACAGTGCTGTGAAAATAATCCCTTGGGTGATTATATATGTACAGTATCTCAAAAAAGTGAGTACACCCCACACACTTTTGTAAGTATTCTGTTATATCTTTTCATTGGACACCACTGAAGATATACTTTGGCAAAATGTAAAGTAGTTAGTGTACAGCTTGTATAACAGTGTAAATTTGGGATGTCCTCAACTCACCACACACCCATCAATGTCTCACACTGCATCACATTGGCCTGCATGGCTGTCGTTCCAGAAGGATGCGACTTCTAAAGATGATGCGCAAGAAAACTCCCAGTTTGCTGAAGACAAGCAGACTAAGAACATTTATTACTGGAACCATGTCCTGTGGTCTGATCAGACCAAGATAAACTTATTTGATTCAGGTGGTGTCAAGTGTGTATTACGTCAACCAGGTCAGGAGTACAAAGACAAGTGTGTCTTGCCTACAGTCAAGCATGGTGGTGGGAGTGTCATGGTTTGGAGCTGCATGAGTGCTGCTGGCTGTGAGGAGCTACAATTCATTGAGGAAACCAAGAATTCCAATATGTACTGTTAAATACTGAAGCAGGGCATCATCTCCTCCCCTCAGAAACTGGACTGCGGGCAGAATTCCAACATGGTAACGACATTAAACTCGCCTCCAAGACGACCACTGACTTGTTAAAGAAAATGAGGATAAAGGTGCTGGACTGGCCAAACATGTTTCAGACATAAACCCTATTTTGAGCATCTGTGGGGCATCCTCAAAGAGAAGGTGGAGGAGCACGAGGTCTCTAACATCCACCAGCTCTGTGATGTTGTCATGGAGGAGTAGAAGAGGATTCCATCAAACGATCCCCATCATCCTTCCCCGCTCGTTCTTTCAAATGGTCTCTAAGTGCTTTGGGCAGTTCATTTGGTCAGGACGTCGGCCTAGAGTAGCTAGGTCTGTTTTAGTCAGGCCAAAATTGGAAGGGGGCTTAGCTTTGCCGGATCTTAAAACATATTATTTGGCCGCCACTGCGGCTAGGCTAGTTAACTGGTGTCAGCTACAGGAGTCTAAGCAGTGGATAAGACTGGAGGAATTTATGCTTGATGCACCCCTCTCTTCGTTACTCTGGTTTAGGTTTTTTGGGGGACCGAAGGAATAGGTTGGCAGCCTTCCCTATGTTGCACAAGTCACCTTGCTTACCTGACGCTCCCATGGTTTAGCAACCAGGCTCTTTAGATGGGGTGGGCCGTTGACACCGATTACCGGTAACCCTGAGTTGGCCCTTCCCAGTGACAAGCGCCGACCGGGCTCGGAGAGGCCGCTGGTCTTTAAAGATTTTCTCTCGGCTTCAGGTTTGAAGCCGATCTCGGAAGTTGCGCACCTCCTGGGCTCACCCTCCCACTCATGGTTTAACTACATGAGGATTCATCATCATTATTATGGAGCACACAAAGCTTTCTTCAATTTTCACAGAGCATTGACTCAGTTGGAGTCCTTGTGTACTGCTCAGGCTCCGTCGACACACTTGATCTCTCAGATTTATATCCTGATTCTCCGGGAGGTGTTTCATTTAACCCCCGGTTACTGTGACGGTTGGAGTAGGGAGCTTGGGAGATCCATGACGGCAGAGGAATGGGCCCAGTCGTACAATTTTAAAGTTTTCTCGCGGTGGTATCCGGTCCCCCAGCTTCTGCATAGCATATATCCTTCAGTTTCGGGTAGCTGTTGGAGATGTGGCTCGGCACCTGGGACTATGCTCCATATTTGGTGGGAGTGCTCAGTTCTACAGTCTTTCTGGACAAAGGTCATTGATCTTATTAAAATGATCACGGGCACTACCTTGCAAAATGATTCGAAAGCTCTGTTATTGCTTGCGATCCCCTTGCCGACCCACATTCTCAGAGGCAGTCTGATCGTCTTTATGTTGATTGCTGCCAAGGCCCTGATACCTCGTTTGTGGCGATCTACAGCTATCCCAACGATAAGTGATTGGTTCAAGGAACTCTTTGTCATTCAACGGCTGGAGGAGATGCAAGCGGAAGATAAGCAGTTATCGGTCAAGCATCTCCAAACTTGGAGGGCCTGGATCCAGTTTTCGGCTTCCCCGGAATTTTCCTCCTACCATTGAAGGTGTAGTTATTGGTAGCCTGTGATCATTTCCTGAGTCTCTTCTTCTCTCAGGCGCTGTATAGTCACCCCTGGTGTGTCTCTGGGTCTCAACGACATTGAGTGACTTCAGGGTGTATTGAGATCCTCCCCGAGGTGTACCCAGCCGTTTCTCTTTTCTTTTTCTTTTGAGCTTAGCTACTAATACTGTTGTTTTTTTTTTTTAGATTTAAACAGAGGTCTCTCTGTTTTGTTTTGGATAGAGTTATGCCTTGGAGTCAGCACACTTTTTGCTACCGGCCTTAGAATGCTGCCAGGCTGGCATGTTTCATCTTGATGCTCTCTAAACAAGGCCTTCATAGATTTGCTGTCTTCTCTGTTGGAACGACAGACTTATGCTGCTACTCTTTAATTTTTATGTTTGCGTTAGTGTAATACTTGATGTACATGCTTGATCTCTGTGGTTACGTAAACATGATGTGACATTTTAATTCTCTGTATGCGCTGTACATTGATTGTGTTTATGATTACTGGTTTTAATAAACGGTTTGAATAAGAAAAAAAAAAAAGAAGAGGATTCCAGTGGCTGCAACCTGTGAAACTCTAGTGAACTCCGTGCCCAAGTGAGTTAAGGCAGTGCTGGAAAATAATGGTGGCCTCACAAAATATTGACACTTTGTTCATTTTCATTTAGAGGTGCACTCACTTTTGTTGTCAGCAGTTTAGACACTGATGGCTGTGTGTTGAGTTATGTTGAGGGCACACCAAATTTACACTGTTATGAAAGCTGTACACTGACTACTTTACATTGTACCAAAGTGTCATATCTTCAGTGTTGACCCATGAAAAGATATAATACAATATTTACAAAATTGTGAGGAGTGTACTCATATACTTTATATATATGGAACTTTTACAGACAGAAAAGTCCTACATGGAATCCGTGGCAGAAACTCGAAGTTGATAACCTCACATTTTGGACGCAGATTTTAATATTGCAGTGTCAGTTTTTACCTCTGATTTAGCCCCACTTTATTGAGCCCGACCCATGTCAAAACTGCTCAACACAGCATCTGAGTGAATTTTGTGACAAAACTGACTGTAACATTTCATTCAGAAAAGGACTTTATTGCTGAAAACATACACATACAGAAAATGCAAGCAGTCCTAGAAAGAAAACGTAAAAAAACCTCACAAAAACAAACAGGGGAGTGGATCCTTGGGGACATGAAGGGCAACACAAGGTCCAAAAATACAGGCAAGCAGCAGGCAGGGGACAACATCGGATGTCAAATAATCAAAAGCAGCAAACAGGCAGAGGTCAGGTCCAGCCAGGAACAAACACAAGAGGCCAGAGAAGCAATGCATGAAGTAGCCAGCACAGCACAGCAAAATCTCAGGCACTGAGGGAAACAACAGACAAGCCTAAATAGTTCCCCCAGTGACAATGATGAAGAGCAGCTGTGCCTGATAGAGCCAAGTGCTTAAATGTTACCCTGCTAGAAGGCACAGAAAGCACTAGACTTTCCATAGCACAGCTGCTGCCAGGGTAAACAGGCATGTTGCAATGTGCATCATGACACTGACATTCTTTTTTTTATGGAAAATATCTGCATCTTAGATCATAGTTAGATTTTCCATTTTAATGAATAAAGCTTGGATTTCAAGCTGATTTTGACAAAGTTGCGTTCAAATCTGTCTTATGAATACAGCCTGCTAATCAAAAGCCCTTGATTAATTATAACTGTGTCCACCTCTATAAAAGCAGAAGTTTTGGCAGTTTGTTGGTCTGGAGCCATCAGACATCTGTTATCACAGTAGAAAAGAGGAAAGACATCAGCAATGATTTTAGAGAAATAATTGTCCTCATAAATCTGGTAATATCTAAACAATTTGAAGTCAATCATTATATATGGCAAAACATTATTAATAAGTAGAAAATGTTGAAGAGAGTTGACAATCTTCCCAGAAGTGCATGTCTCACCAAATTCACCCATAAGACCATGCAATGCTTTTAGAAACTGCAAAAAAGAGCTGCATTTTCAGACTCTACAGTATAAGTTGTGGTTATCCATGTTATAGTACCTGTTAACTGCTGAGTGTAGTTTGGATCAATGATATGTTGTGTGTGTGGTGTTGCGATAAGTTCCTGGGTGTCTGGACTGTTTTGAGTATATTTTGTGTTCACTTTAAAGCCGCAGTGAAGGGCAAGCATGTCACGGAGTTGTGGAATAGTGTGTACACTTTACAGTTGAACTCCTGACATGGTGGCAAAGAAGGCCTTTCTTGATAACCTGTAGATATATTTTTGGTTTATGGAGAAATGAATGAGTTCTCACCATTACATATGAAGGGAATGGGACCACCCCCTACAACAAATTGTGCCTGTGCATGTAAGGTTTATTGCGCATTTCTTGTAAATCTGTATATTGTGTATATCGGAGATAGCCCCCATCTTCTGTCTCTTTCCCCCTTCCTTGTAGATTGTAAGCCTTCGCGGGCAGGGTTCTCTTTCCTTCTGTGCCAGTTGATTGTCACATACTGTCAGCATTGAACTTGTTAGACTTATGTTATGTTTGTAACCCCCTGAATGTACAGCGCCCTGGAATCAATGGCGCTCTAAAATAAATAATAATAATAGCCAAGGGATATGGTTACTAAGCACCTTAATTAGGGTAAAAGTGCTTTAAACACAGCATTTTCAGGCCTGCAGCCAATCAGTGTGAGGAGAAAGGAGGAGATGTATGTACACAGATAAAAGGGAGTCTGCCATTCTGTTACCCTATGTCCACATGACAAGTATTTCAAGTCGGTATCCACGTGAATTCTGTCTTGAAATACTTGAGTTCTGATATCCTGTTCCAGCAAAGGAATCACCTACACACTTGCCGGAAAAGGAGTGGGGCAGGCCGGAGTAAAGAGAACAGCTTCCTAGACTCACAGAATCAAGCAAGAAGGAATTGGAATAGAGTGAGAAGGAGGAAGCACATATTGTTGAGCGTGGTACACTGAAGAGAGGAATAGAAGAGATGTCAGAAGTGTGACACATACTGCAACCTGGTCGTGGTAGGGCCAAGGAGAGGCACGGGGTACAACAGCTGGAAGTGTTGGCCCAGTCACAGAAGGGAGTTGGGAAGAACGTAGCCGGGGTAAGACGGAGACCTGCAATGTGGGAGTTGAGCAAATTTCTACTCCTCTAGTTGAAGTGTGAGAGACAGGGAGAGTTGTGACCTGTTGGTTGATGTACCCACACCTGTGCTGTGAAGGTACAAGAGTTTAATGTGGCATAAGTATCTCAGCTATGAAACATTCAAGATCCCAAAGCTGATAGTCTCTGTGGTTTGTTCCAGTGCTGATGCACTACACCTCCCAGAAATCCCAGACTGGAAGGCTTAACATCCACATACACCCGCTACCCTGGTGTGAACACTTGTCTGCACCTAGGGCATGCAGCCATTTAACATCTACCTCCTCCTATACCTACTCCTGGAATAGTCGTCAGGATAGTGGAGTGGACAGATCGAAGGCAGACACCACATGGTGTGAGAGGAGACTCCCTGTCCACAGGCAAGCCACCGAAGAACAAGGGCCGTTGACTGGATAAGTGCGTGCATTTGCCGGGAGACCGCCACAGTCAGCATTGTGAGTACCAACATGGGCTTTATATTCGAGGTGTATGGCCAGACTGAGAGTTGTGAAACACTGAGCAAGCCTCTAAACTGGGAGAAAGCTCTGGTGATGGTGCCCAGAGAGAACTAGCAGTGTGTAAGAGTTACTGGTGGGACAAGATTGTGGAGTACCATTGAGGAAGAAAGAAACAACAACAAGGGACTGGCAGAGCTGCGTGACAAACACCAATTTCGAAAAACAGCTAAAATTAAACTTTTATTATGTACCCTTAAACATATAAAATATGCTTTTTTTGACACAAGAGCTGCGTGACACCAAAACTTTCCTGCCAGTGAGTGACTAACTTGCCTGAATCCCCCGCAAAAATGGGGGAATCTACATCACTGGGAGGTGCCAGAAAACCCACGTGTAAGCCAGAACACAACAACAAACACATATGGCTACAGGCAGTGACAGCATCAGCTTCTCGGGACAGGGGAGGCAGCGGTAGTATGGAACCTGCAGAGAGTGTTTCCCCAGCTGAAGTGGACAAAAAGTAGTATTGGGGGGAGAAGGCTGAACTGGAGGAGGAAGCCTAATTCCCAACTCCAAGGCCAGAAGCACCAGGAAAGGTGTCGCCCATGTGTCCTGAAAGCGAGGCTGTGAACGCAGCAACACAGTCTGCAATGTGGTGTGATCTAGAACTGCTGCCCATAACCAGAGGATGCAAGCGAGAGTTGGGAGATGCAGGCCGCCTGCTATATAGACTGCAAAAGTAAAGAGGACGTCTAGGAGATGGTGAACCGCACCACTGGAGTGGTTGAGCACTTCCACTGCTGTACTGATTTGGGCACAATCGTAGAAGACCAAATAATTGCCTGTAATTTGTGGGGGTGATAAAAGTGTTCAGTTTATCTGCAGCACCACCACAGGAGAAATAAAGCATTAAACTGCTCTTATTGGAATCTGCTTTGCTGTTGGTGTAATGCAAGGACTTATTGGGTCCTTTGGGTAATGCTCTTGGAAGTCACTCTGGCTAACAGAAATCACTACCCCACATATGAATACATATACTTTCAAAATTGGATAAATAAAAAAATCATTTGTGATAGCTACATAGAGGTAGATATGGGTTTTTAGAAACTCTGAAATTAATCTTGTAATTTCATTGGGCAATAATTTATTTTATAGAATAATATTTAAAGAAAAAATTACATACCGTATATACTCAAGTATAAGTCGACCCGAATATAACCCGAGGCACCTAATTTTACCACAAAATACTGGGAAAACTTATTGACTTGAGTATAAACCTAGGGTGAAAAATGCAGCATCTACTGGTAAATTTCAAAAATAAAAATGGATACCAATAAAATTACATAGGCAGGTATAGGCAGTTTAATGTCCCCCATAGGCAGGTATAGGCAGTTTAGTGTCCCCCATAGGTAAGTATAGGCAGTTAAATGTCCACTATAGGCAGGGTTTCCATGTCTGCATTAAAAAATAAAAAAATACAAGTACTCACCTTTCTCCCCCGCTGCTCTGTCTTCTTCCCGGCACAGGGGGCGTGATGTCATGAGGCAGCATGATGACACAGCATGCCGGATTCTCCGAAAGACCACAAGCAGACTTCTGCTCCGCAATAGTTCAATAGTTTCTTCAGCTGTATGCGCTCCCAGAGGAGGCGCATACAGCTGAAAAGATCGCCGCCAGTGCCATGGCAGCACCTGGACGCTGACAGGTGACTCGATTATATACGGTAATAATAATAGATTAACCCCTTAAGGACCTTGCGATTTTTTTTGTTGACACGTTCGTTTTTCCCTCCTCGCCATCCCAGAGCCATAACTTTTTTATTTTTCAAACTACATAGACCTATGAGGGCTTTTAATTTGCCTGACAAGATGTACTTTCTAATGGTGTTATTCACTGTACTATAGAATATACTGATAAACTGCAAAAAAATTCCAAATGGGACAAAATTGTGAAAAAAAACGTACTTTCACCATATTTGCGGGTTTTTTGCTTTTACAGCGTTTAATTTTCGGCACATATAATATGTTATCTGTATTCTACAGGTTGATACGCATCCGGCAATACCAAACATGTAGGGTTTCCGTTATGTTTTGGTATCGTAAAAAAATTCCTAACATTTTCTAATTTTGTCCGCGGTGCCATTTTGTGCGACCGATAACTTTTTTGTACTAACACCTACTGACGTCAGTGAGGCGGCATTTTTTGCGGGCTGAAGCGTAATTTTTATTTCTAGCAGTTTGGAATGCATGCAACTTTTTCGATCACTTTGATTCCAGTTTTTATGCTACGTGAAATGACCAAAAAACACAATTTTGGCGTTTGGAATTTTTTTCCTTCTACAGCTTTCAGCGCACGGGATAAATGATGTTATATTTTTTATAGATCGGACTTTTTCGGATGCGGCGATACCAAATATGTGTAACTTTTTTTATTTTATTGTTTTTATTTGTAAAATGGGGAAAGGGGGGTGATTTGAACTTTTAATACTTTTTTTTTGTACTTTAAAACTTTATTTATTTTTTGTACTTTAACATTGAGTCCCCCTAGGGCGCTTCACCACTAGGGGGCGCGATTGTTAATACAGCTTAATGCATTGCATAGACAATGCATTAGGCTGTACCAAGATGGCGGTTTCCCCACTTCCTGCCTGGGCCCGGAAGTGGGGCAAACGAGAATATGGCAGCAATGGGAGCCTTCACAAGGCTCCCTGCTGCCATGTCCAGGCATCGGATAACTGCGGGGACTCCGATCGCCGTGAAGAATGGTGTGCGGCACAGTTTTTCATTCATTTAGACGCCGCGGCCATCTTTGCTGCAGCATCTTAGGGGTTAAACAACACGGGCAGCCGGTGCCGCCCCCCCCCTCGCTGTAACCGCCGGGTGCTAGCTGCGATCAGCCGCTCACACCCGGTGGGTGTGTGGCGGGGTCATGGAGCGATCCCGCCGCAAAGCCCCTTAGTGACCCTGGGACGTACTCATGTGTCCAGGGTCGTTAAGGGGTTAAAACACATTATGATAATAAGCACATTGGACAATAAGTGGGTCATAAGACTGGCATGGCAGCCCAGTGGTTAGCACTGTTGCCATGCAGTGCTGAAATCTCCCACAGTGGACAACATCTGCAAGGAGTTTTTATGTTCTCTGTATTTGTGTGTGCTTCCTCTGGGTACTCGGCTTTCCCCCACACTCCAAACACATACAGATCAACTTATGTTGAATGTAAATTTTGAGCCCAAATGGGAACAGAGACTAAAGTGGATACTGATAATCTTTGTACAGTGCTGTCTTAGGCCTTGTTCACACGGCTTATTTTGCCGCGGATTGGCGCTGTACTGCGTGCCGGATTTGCGCTGCAGTACGGCGCCAATCAGTCGGAGTAATTACGGTAATCCACAGTTCTCATAGAGAACAGTGGATTCCGTCGCTCCTCCCCGCTCGGCGAATCCGCCACGGGGGGGAGAAAGTGACATGCACATTATTTACGGTACGGACGCACCGTAGATAATGACAGTCTATGGGGCCGGGGAGCGGCGCCCCCGCCGCGCTCCGGCCCCGCCCCACCCCTTATTCACGGCGGATTTGTGAGCGCAATCCGGCTCACAAATCCGTCGGGAATAAGCCGTGTGAACACGACCTTACACTGCTATCCAAATGAATTAAATAAATACTTGTGATAATGTACAGTATTGTGCAACAGATTTAAGAACATTTGGAAAAAATGCCGCAAAGTAAGAATGATTTCGATAGCAGAAGTGTTAATAGTTTATTTTTATCAATTAACAAAATGCAAAGTGGATAAACAAGAGAAAGCAGAATCAGATCAATATTTGCTGTGACTTCCCTTTGCCTTCAAAACACCATCACTTCCCCTAAGGACACTTGCACACAGTTTATAAAGAAACTTGGCTGGGAGGTTGTTCTAAACCTCTTGGAGCAGTAAACACAGATCTTCTGTGGATTAAGCGCCTATCTCTTCATGTAATCCCAGACTGTATGCTATTGAGATCAGGGCTCTGTGGGGGCCATATCATATTACGCTGATGATAGTACATAAGAGCATTAGCTGTACTGCCATAGAATAAACTTAAACCCAACTACTAACACTTCAAATTATCTAAGCATTCTTACTTAGCAGCAATTGTTCATACCTGACTAAAATTTTTGCACAGTACCATGTAACATTCACCCTCTCATGTCAACCATAGGAGAATATGTCCAAGGTAAGATAGGTGTTGTAGATTTCATGCACAGGGCTTATTTATGAGGATAAGGCGCTGACTGAGAGCAAACAATGACCTGGCAGAACATGACACCAACAACAGAGCCTCTATGATTGTATAATGAATGGAGAGATCATGTTACTGTCGGTTAATGCTTCGCTGATCGTTTTTAAAGGTCTTTTAGGTTATAGGTTTTCAAATTCTGTCAATCGTAATTAATTTATGTATAATTATTGTACATGACATCATTAAGCTTTTTAGTACTTATGTATATGCACATTCGAGTCACATTATTATGACCACTTTCTACTTTTGATGTCAGCAGCACATAACTCATGAAGGAAGTCACATGCTGTGAACATACTTGGTGGGTCTATAAATTGGTTAATAGGCTGTCCACACACATATCCTTTGTTGCTGTTTATAACTTAAAAGATAAATTTATCAGAGTTGAAATAGGGATGATTATTGGCTTTAGAGCCAAGGGTGGCAGTATTTCTGAAACTGTGCTTTCATGAACCTTTTGCAGTCTATGTGCTGTTATGGTGAAAGTGTATTATGAGTGGACAAATAACACCATTGCAAATAAACAACGTGGAAACTTTGAAGTATCATGTATCATTGATGTGAGATATGAATTTCAGCTATGAAGCTGCATGAGGGCGGATTGACATACTGCTGTAAAGAAGCTCACCACCAAAATGAACAAGGGAGCTACCAGAACAACTAAACAACTAAAACAACAGTTCAGTAAACTCTACTGCGTATGGGGTTACAAACAGATGCATTAGCAGAGAAGGCTCCAATTTTCAAGCAGTATCGGCACTGGAAAATGATTGCCTTCTCTGATGAGTCATGTTTTTTGCTTTATTGAAAGAATGGATGTTGGCGAGAAACATCAGAGAACTGCAACCATTGCTGGAAGAACACAAGCTAGTGGTGGCAGCATTATGGTTTGTGGAATATTTTTGTGGCATTGTCTTGGCCCACTCATCCATGTGGAAGGCATTCTCATCCGATCTGGGTATGATTTTGTAGACCCATATTTCCTGATTGTCTTCCCGGGATGGCTAGAATCTTCCAGCAAAACAATCCATGTCACATGGCTAGAAATGTCCGACATTGGTTGGAAGAGCCTGACCAAGACTTCCAAGTATTTCCCTGGCTCCAGCTGCCTATGACAACCTACCAGGACCAGGACCATGTGCTGTCTAAGCTGCACATGGCGGTTACTCTGGATATTATAATAATAATCTGACTTGACTTTTATTTCACGTTATAGATTCACCACACTTTTCATAGCAAATACATGAATCACTGATAGGACACAAAACAATGCTTGTTTAACAGCTGAACTTTCTGGCTTCATGAAACATACCTCCAGATCAAGTAGAGGTCAAAATTGTAAAATCCCTTAATGAATTGACAGAAAAATTCCCAATTCTTACTTTGTTGCTCTTCCTGTGAGAATTCTTTGAGGTACAGAATTCACTTATGATAACCAATATTCTACAATAAGCTGGTTTACACCTTCTCTGAGATGGAGTCTTGACATTGTCCAATTTTTAAAATTTTCACCATAACTTTTTTTTTCCGTATTCAAAAACAAGCTTTATTGAACGAGCAAAGGATTGAACAATGGCACATAGAATCAGGGTCATTATACATTCTCATGATCAATGAGTTGCATGTTACATTTAAAGTCATGTCTTACAATGTGTAATGATCATACAAGAGCAGGATGAGCAATCGCGACTGATTTAAAAATGGTTATGCAGTGGAATAAAATATAACAGTAATAAAATAAAAAAATAAAAAAACTGCAAATGGGGGGAGGTAAGAGGTCGCCACCCAGGGAGTCAGGATGCTCCTGAGGAGAGGGTGTTTCCCAGGTTGAAATGTTGCCTTCTGGTAGAGGGTCGCACCTCATAAGAAATGCAGTATAATAGCATTGCTCTATATTGAAATAGATCTACTTCTGATTCTTGCCAAAGAGAGTGTATCAGGAAAATAAACAATAGCAAACATAACAGTGTCAACATAAAACCTGCGGTCGATTCAGGCATTGCACGGCGTATGGGAGGTAGAGTTGTACCTCTGTTTAGGAGAGAGTGCGGTAATGATCCGATCTGCAGAAGGTTATCCAGTCTTCCCGTGTTTGGAGGTACTGTTTGTACCGATCAGGGGAGTCTGCCCTGAATTCTTCCCTTCTCTGAATCGTATTGGCTTCCTTAAGCCAGTCCGAGATAGAGGGGCTGGAGTTGGAGCGCCACAACCGTGGAATCACTGTTTTGGCTGCGATTATCAAGTGCGAGATGAGGTGGTTTTTCAGCGTCGAGGTTGGGAGAGGAAGAGTGAAGAGAAGAAAGTGTGCTGGATTAGCTTGGAGACTTACTCCTGTGATATCTCGAATTGTATCAATAACCTTCAACCAGAAAGGCTGGATAGTGGGGCAGCTCCACCAAATGTGGGTCATTGTTCCTCTGCCCAACCCACAGCGCCAACATAGATTTGGGATGGTCGGGTAGAGGGTGTGCAACAGGGCTGGTACTCTGTACCAGCTCGTCAGGATTTTATCATTTAATTTTTGTGCTTTTGTGGATATGGAGGATTTATGTGTTAAAGCAAAGGCCATGCTCCACTCCTCCTCCGAGAGCGAAATCCCCAATTCCTGCTCCCAACTCCTTTGGAAAGGAAGTCTATCCGGTCTACGGTAGTCAGTGAGCATTTTGTAAAGACCTGAAAGGGCTCGTCTTTCCGAGTACTGCCCCAGACACCACCGTTCAAATGTCGTGGCCGGCCTCTGAATATCAAGGGCCGACTGGCACCTGGAGTATAAACTCCGAAGCTGGTAGTATTGGAATCTTGAAAACAGTGCAGTAGTCAGATCCCCCACCAGGTCATCATAACTCTTTAAGGTGTTTGCGGAAATCACCCCAGTGAAAACCGACTGGGCAGCTTCTCCTCCCAGAAGGCGAGAAAGAGGGAGCCTCAAGGAGTCAGGGAGCCAGAGGTTGTTTAGCAGTGGTGAGCAAGGACCTCCCGGATTTATGAGGCGCATCTTAGAGCCATAAGTCCTACACACCCAAATTGACATTTGTGTCACCAGAGGGGTGCCTAGAAGCAATTTCTTCAGTAGCAGAGCAGAGGGCAGCCAAGGGAGACCCGCTACTGGCGCCTTATAAATCTGAGAGTCCACAGTTTGATCTTCGTGTTGCAGAAGCTATCCAGTATTCGGACCGCTACAGACGCTAAGTAATAGGCATGAAAGTTGGGAAGGGACAATCCGCCTTCTAGTTTAGAACGAGTCAAGGTGGACTGGGCTATTCTAGGGTGCTTCTGCGCCCATACAAAGCGGTTGACCAATTGTCTCAGTGACACGAAAAATATTTTGGGTAGCAGGATAGGTATAGGAGACGAGGCAAGACATTCATCTTATATATTGATCCTGCCTATCCAGGAGAAATCTCTCCTATCCCATTTCAGGAGGTCCTGGGATATTTTGCGGATTACTGGGGAAAAATTGTATTAAAAAATCTTATCAGGGTCAGCAGGAATTTTTACACCTAGGTATGGAAAGGATGTCTTGGTCCAGGTGAACGGGTAGGAGGACTGCATGTAAACCAAGTCCTGCTCAGGAATGTTTAGGCCCATAGCGATGCTTTTTGTCATGTTGATTTTGTTGTTGCTGAGAATACTGTATTCCTCCAAGGCTCTAATGATGGCAGGAAGTGAGTTACCTGGCTTAGTCATGTACAGGAGTAAGTCATTTGCGAAGGCAGAACATTTCACTTGCAGACGACCAATCTGGACCCCCTGTATAAGTGGGTCATTACGAATAGCCTGGAGCAAGTGCTCCATGGCGAGTATATACAAGATCGGTGAAAGGGGGCACCCTTGTCTGGTTCCATTCCGCACCACCACTGGTTCCAACAAAGAACCGTTAACACGTATCTGGGCCTGTGGAAGAGTATATAAGGCTGAGATTCGTTCCCTCATAATAGGACCCAGTCCTATAGTCTCTAACACTCCACGAAGGAAGGGCCATGACACTCGGTTGAACGCTTTTTCCGCGTCCAAAGATAAAATCACACATGGTATCTTTTCCGTTGGAATCTGATGCATCAGGGTAAAGGTTTTTAACGTGTTGTCTCTCGCCTCCCTGGAGGGTACGAACCCCACCTGATCAAGGTGAATCAGTGTGTTCAATAGAGGGCTTATCCGATTGGCTAGCATTTTGGCGAAAATTTTCGCGTCAGTGTTGATCAGCGAAATGGGTCTGTAGCTTTGACATAGGGTGGGATCCTTCCCCTCTTTTGGGATCACCGTGATATTGGCCCTCAAAAAGGCTGGATCAAACGGTGAGGAGTCCGAGACTGTATTGAAAGCCCTGAGCAAGGTCCCAGCAAGTTTTCCACCTAAGATCTTGTAGAATGGTGTGGTGTCCGTGTAAGCTCTTCGGCCGTAAAAGGTTCCTCCAAGGAGGCGAGAGACTGCGATGGGAGTCTGGGAAGTGCTGTCTTTGCTAGATATGCCTTCAGGATAGAGTCAAACATTGGAAGGCCCGATTGAGCTGCATGTGATGGGAGATTGTACAAACCCGTGTAGTATTTGTGGAAGACCGATAGAATCTCCTCAGTTAGGTGTACAATCTGCCCATCCGAATTCTTAACCGCTGGGACAAACAGGGAAGCCCTCTTGTCCCTGAGCGCCCGAGCCAAGAATTTACCCGGCTTGTTACTCCAGGTGTAAAAAGAGCTCAGGCACAACTGGCGATATCTCCTGTGTCTGTGCTCCATAAGCTGACGAATTTCGTGTCGTGTTTGCTGAATATCTCTGAGGTCTACCTCTGCCCCCGTAGTTTTGTGTGCCGCCTCCTGCGTCGCAAGCCGCGCCAAGAGAGATTGCAATTTGTGTGTTGCCGCTTTTTTAAGCCGAGCACCGTGCTTAATGAGCACCCCTCGCAAAAGACATTTGAGAGCTTCCCATTGGATTTGGGGTGAGGTGGGATCTGAGAGATGGTCCGTACTGAACGACTTGATCGCTCGCTGTAGGTCAAGTAAGCATAACGAGTCATTCAATAGGGATTCATTCAATTTCCATGAGAAGGGGCTACGCCTATAACTAGGGAGGGCAAAGTCGCAGTGTATCGGGGTATGGTCAGAAAAGACTGCCGTCCCTATCTGTGCGTCTACAACGTATTTGAGGAGAGAATGTTGCGGGAAAATCAAATCTATACGGCTGTATGAGGTGTGAGGGAAGGAGAAGAATGTGTAGTCCCTATCTTTAGGGTGCAATAGCCGCCACACATCCATCAGCTGCATATCATGCAGCATCTTTTTAACCTTGTTGAGGATGTGCAGTGGGTTCTACCCGTCGAGGTGTCAAGAAGTGGGTTCATTACTAAGTTAAAATCGCCGCAGAGTATAATGTTCCCTTGAGCGAAGCTTGTGAGGCTATCCAGCACCTTGGCAAAGAAGGCTAGTTGGCCTGTGTTGGGGGCATAAATATTTGCCAGGGTGTAGAGATGGCCTTGTAATTTAAACCTGACAAAGATCGCTCTAGCATCATCATCTCGAAAAAAATCTAATATTTCAACCGGCAAAGACTTGTGGAAAAATATGGCCACCCCTTTCGTTTTGGACGTAGAGCTACTAGAATGGAACCAGACAGGGTAATATCGGTTGCAATATCCTTGAATATGGGTTGATAACAGGTGGGTCTCCTGTAAACACACCACTTGAGATCGCTGTTTATGTAAGAGGTACAGTAATTGTGATCTCTTCTCGGGAACGTTAAACCCCCTTACATTTAAGGAGGTGACCCTAAGATTAGCCATTAGGTAGATGTTCCTGAGCAGATCTCCAGAGGTTCCCGAGAATAAGTCTCCGCCGTGCAAGTTGAACCGACCGTAACAACAAATACATCGAGAACATTAAATCTAGGATTCTAAATAACCAAGGCCCATAGGAATGGGGCCAATTAACAAAATAGTGCAGATAAATGACTGCGAAGGCCACTTGATGTCTCCACTAGGCCTAAACTATCGGGGGGTAATACTCATCAAACTACAAGAGGTCAGACAAATTAAAATCTGAAACCAAAAATGCCTGAGCTAGGCAGAGCTTGTAACATTATTGTCAGAAGGCTTGTGATGGGTGATCGACATTGGGAGCAAGGCTACAAGAGGTAAGAGGTGAAGCGGTGAGAGCAGATGGGGTTATGGGGGAGAGGGGTTAGGGGAAGAGAAGGGGAGGAAAAGAGAGGAAAGGTAAAAAAAAAAAAAAAAAAGGTTCCCAATGTCCATCACCTCCAGCCGAGCAGATTTATTGTCATAAAGTCACAGGTAAACTGTGAGGGATCTTTGGGTCCAGTTAGAGTCCTAAGGACCCAATTTAGACAGGAGCATCCGATGAACCTGAAGTGCTCCATGAAAGTCCCCCCTGATCTCCTCAAAGAGGTGATCCGTTGGGGGAGTTGTTGGAGCGCCATCAGTACCTCAGTCCTGGAGAGCCACTATCATGCGGAGTCTCAGGATCAGCGGTGAGGATGCAGATCAGTCCATGCGTCATCTGGGCTTCTGCGACGTCGTCGGGAGCGCTGGGACTTCGGAAGCGCTGTAGAAGGGCGCTGGGCAGTAGGACTCGACGTCTGCATCCTAGGGAAGGGGACATCCAGAGAGAGTGCCGCAGACCAGTCCGGTAGGGAGATGTCTGTGAGGTTAAGTGCAGATGTGAAGGCTGGAAGGTCTTCAGGGGACCGGAAGATCAGGGTCCTGTCCCTCAGTCGTACTTGGAGAGAGAAGGGGTATCCCCATCTATATTGAATATTACGGGACTGGAGTGCAGATAGAAGCGGCTTAACTGCAGCCCTCATGCGCAACGTGCGCCTGGAGAGATCGGGGAACACTCCTAATCTGACGCCCTCAAATTCGACATTCTGCATCAACCTCGCTTTTCTCATGATCTCTTCTTTGATGATATAACGGTGGATCCGGCATATGATGTCTCTAGGTTTTGACTCGTCCTGACTCCGCGGTCGCAGTGCCCGGTGGGCTCGATCAAATTCAATTGTGGTGTCTTCTGGACGACCGAGTATATAATTGAAAACTTTGGTTAGAGTAGGGATTATGTCGGCAGTCTTAACAGATTCGGGCAGACCTCTGATCCTGACATTATTCCTTCTGCTGCGGTTCTCTAAGTCGTCCATTTGGACAGCCAACTGGGATTGGTGCTTGGTCTGGTCAGAGATGGAAGTCTGCAGACTCGCTATGATCAGGTTGGTTGATTCATAAGCCTTCTCCAGGTTCTGTACTTTACGTTGAAGAGTACTAACATCTGACTGGACTGGCCTCAATTCCTGTCTCCAGATCTTGTGCAAGGAGTTTTAAATCGAGCTTGGTGGGCAGCAAGGACAGCAGCGCCTTCAGCTCTGGGTGACTCTGTAGGGTGAGCAAAGCGGCCTCTGGGTCAGGAAGGCCAGGGGTTTGTGTCACAGCAGGGTCTCTCGCAGACGTGGGGATCGTGATATCTGACCGTGATGGTCCAGCAATGGGTGTGGGGTGCAACGGACTGCCTCCCCAAGTGGATGAGTTAGGGCTAGACATCCAGGAAGGGCTGCTTTGTATCTGAGCAAGTGCTGATTTATCAGGTAACAGGGGGAGTGACGATGGAGTCAGGGCTGCAGGAGACCCCCGGGATTCCATTCCAGTGGGCCCGCCACAACCCCAAGTCACATCAGGACCAATCCCCGTCTCCGACCGCTGAGAGACATAAAGGGCTTCCTTCGGCATATTAGGCTGAGGTATCTCAGGGCCAGGAACGGTGGCCATATGAGTTGTGACCCTTAGAGGCCGGTGTTGGGGGTCCATGGAGGTTTCAGAGAAGCTGCCCCCCATCTCATCCTGGTGGAGTTGATTGGGCCCATTCTGGGCAATGGTTAAGGGCCTGTTTGTCTTGGCCATTGGGTCAAATAAAGAGTGGTGTACCTCCATTGGAAGGGGTCCCGCAGTGCCCATGATCTGGTGCTGTGCATCTCTGTGCGGGGGGTTTTCTCTCCATAGTCCCCTGTCGCCTCCAGCAGCAGTTGGGAGGGGGCTGCACTAGAGGGGGACAAAGCCTCTGCCGCCCAGGCCCCTGAGGTGTTGTGGGGCAGATGAGCAACCTGGCCTGAGGGGCATAATGGCGGGGATAAGTCACAAGGAGGGCTGAACCCCTCTTCATAGGGGCAAGCAGATGTCGCCAGGTCTGCGATGGGGAGCCCTAGGTGTCCTGGAGCCGCAGCCTCGACTGCCTCCCACTGACCTGTTGCGCTGCTGCTCGCTCGGCCGACCAGTTTTTCCCGGCTCTCCGTCGCTGGAGAGTCACGCTGCCGGTCTTAGGTTTTATTTGGGTCTTCTATTATGTTAATCACATGACTTCTGGATATGGGATGGACCCTCACTCCCACATAAAACAGCCCACATTACAGCACACATAAACTCTGATATAAATGCACAAAAATGTATATTGGGTGTTAAAGGAGTTTTGCCTCTTATCTGCTCAGGAGAGAAGATAAACAAAGCATGCAGAGTCATGAACTGGCTGCAGGGGTGATAGGGAGGGAGGTGAGCAGAGAGCGAGGAATAAGTTTACTCAAATAATTACATTACAATCAGTGGATTCTCTATACAGCAGGCAGACTCATACACTGCACTTTCTCCCCAGCTCCTTGCAAGCTCCTTCATGTTCCCTGTCATCAGATAAGAAGTGCAAACATGTAAGCGCAGCCAGATCAGCTGCTGTCAGTGTCATGGTTGTGTCTAATGTAAACTTTCAGGAAACTAAGGGGGACTGAGCAATGCTGCCGCTCTCACAGGCTTTACTTTTTGTAATCGCATCTATTTAGAAAAGTGATTAAATACCCATTTTGGAGGATCCCACGTCAACCTTACATCGTGGCAAAACCCCTTTAAGTCATAGTTATTTAAATCATAGAACCCTAAGACTCTATTGAGGAACCTCACTACTATATTTAACCTTTGTGCCTACCTGGATGATATCACCATTGACAGCAGCCGGCAGAGCCCTGGATTAAAGATCACCCTGATCCTAGCCATTTATTCACTTAGATGCCACATTCAATAGAGAACACAAGATCATTGAAGCCATTAGACAGGGGTCCTCTCTTTCACCTGATCACCCTTACCATTTCTGTGCCAGTTTGTTGTTATAGCAGCTAATGAAAGCCCCAGGGGCTGCAATCTCAGTATTCCCTGCTAGTGGCAGAGTAATAGGAGATGAGTAAAAAAACACTACACCACACTACTTTAGAATTGCAGTGCATTGTATAAGTGATCAAGCTATCGCATGTGTACGTTCCCCTAGGAAACTAAAAATATAAGCTAAAATAAACTACCATCTAAGAATATTAAAGGGACACATCAGAAAGGAATATTTTTGTTGAAACCAATATTCCTTGAAAACTATTCTTTTCAGAACTTTGGCAGTATGTTTTTTTTATTTATTTCAGCAGTCCAATGCTTTTAATAACTACATATAAAATATTGCCCTTCTCTAGCTGTGAGATAAAACTCCTGAATAGCTGGGCCAACTCATCTCTTTTTACTTCAGCTGTTGCTTATCTCTAAATAGTCTCATTACAAATAGTAGGTAATGATCTAGTGATCACTCTATTCTTATCTGGAAAGGGATAGATAAAGTATTCAAGTGCTGGAAGAAAGGAAAAAACACACACCGGGGCGCACACCTAGTGTAGTACAGTGTAATATCAAATAGAAGTGTACATATAAGATCGTTCTCAGTGTGTTATACTGAAGCAGTAACACACACTGTAGTGTTCATAGTAAATCCTGGGGTATCAGCTACCCATCTCCTCTCTGACAATCACCGCTTTCTGCGATCTTCAGGTAGATACAGTATTCAACATACCACAAAAACAGCTATGAGCTGACTATTGCGCTAACCAGGATTATTAGAAGGTCAATAATAATGTACAGCATAATTAAACACATTTTCTTTGATAAAATATGTAAAAATAACTTTAAAACTAAATTTTTAACATATTTTTTTTTTTTACATATTTTATCAAAGAAAATGTGTGATATTATCCTGTAAATTGTAAATATATATATAGCACATACTATATTGATTGTATGTAAGCAACTTAACGTATCCCGGTTGTTTTTTTAAATGCTGTGTGTGTAACTGCTACGTTTACCGCCAAAACAACCCTGCAACAGACAATTGTATATTCACCTGATGAAGCGTGCCCTGTGTTTGTCTGAAATGTGTTGTGTTTTTTACTGCATATTTTATTTCATGGTGTCAAATAAACTGACACATAACTACTGTATATCCTCAAGTATCAGCCGACCAGAATATAAGCCGAGGTACTGGTAAATTTAAAAAATAAAAATGGATACCAATAAAATTACATAGGCAGGTATAGGCAGTTTAATGTCCCCCATAGGCAGGTGTAGGCAGGTATATGTCCTCCATAGGCAGGTATATGTCCCCTATATGCAAGTTATAGGCAGGTATATGTCCCCCTTAGGCAGGTTTTAAGCAGGTATATGTCCTCTACAGGCAGGTTATAGGCAGGCATATGTCCCTTATATGCAGGTTATAGGCAGGTATATGTCCTCCACAGGCAGGTACATGTCCCTTATATGCAGGTTATAGGCAGGTATATGTCCTCCACAGGCAGGTTAAAGGCAGGTACAAGTCCCCTATATGCAGGTTATAGGCAGGTATGTGTCCTCCACAGGCAGGTTATAGGCAGGTATATGTCCTCCACAGGCAGGTTATAGGCAGGTATATGTCCCCTATAGGCAGGTTATAGGCAGGTATATGTCCCCCATAGGAAGGTATAGGCAGGTTATAGGCAGGTACATGTCCCCTATATGCAGGTTATAGGCAGGTATATGTCCTCCAAAGCTAGGTTATATTCAGGTACATGTCCCCTATATGCAGGTTATAGGCAGGTATATGTCCTCCACAGGCAGGTTATAGGCAGGTATAGGCAGGTTATAGGCAGGTATATGTCCCCCATAGGCAGGTATCGGCAGTTATAGGCAGGTGTATGTCCTTATAGGTAGGGTATAGGCAGGTTATAAGCAGGTACATGTCCCCTATATGCAGGTTATAGGCAGGTATATGTCCTCCACAGGCAGGTTATAAGCAGGTACATGTCCCCTATATGCAGGTTATAGGCAGGTATATGTCCTCCACAGGCAGGTTATAGGCAGGTATAGGCAGGTATATGTCCCCCATAGGCAGGTATAGGCAGGTTATAGGCAGGTATATGTCCTTATAGGTAGGGTATAGGCAGGTTATAAGCAGGTACATGTCCCCTATATGCAGGTTATAGGCAGGTATATGTCCTCCACAGGCAGGTTATAAGCAGGTATATGTCCCCTATATTCAGGTTATAGGCAGGTATATGTCCCCCATAGGCAGGTTATAGGCAGGTATAGGCAGGTTATAGGCAGGTATATGTCCTTATAGGTAGGGTATAGGCAGGTATATGTTCTTATAGGTAGGTTATAGGCAGGTATATGTCGTTATAGGTAGGTTATAGGCAGGTATATGTCCAAATATGAAGGTTAAAGGCAGGAATATGTCCTTAAAGGTAGGTTATAGACAGGGATATGTCCTTATAGGTAGGTTTTAGACAGAGTACAGGCAGGTATATGTCCCCCATAGGCAGGTTATAAAAAAACCAAAACAAATACAAACACTTACCTCACTCCCTCGCCGTCCGGCAGGGGCGTCGCTAGGCAGGTTTATTCGTGGCACAAGCCCCGGACAATCCTGTCTGTGCTCCGAACCTCCGATCGTCGGGCTGCAGGCAGCTGCTATGTGCCTGCAGCACCGATGATCTATTGAGCTGCATGTGCGTCCTCTAGACACACAGCTCAAAGCCGTTCTTCAGTGCAGGCAGGGTACGTGTATGTAAATGTGTATGTACTGTATATATGTGTGTTTATGTGTATAAACACACATATCCACAATATTGCCCCATTTGTGTCACTAAACATAATCCTGCCTGTTCTGTCCCATACACATGTAAACTACAACCTGATGATGAATTATATTGGAATATAGTTTTTTTATTGCTTTCATTTGTCAGGGTTACGTACGTTTTAGCTGCTGCAGCCAGACAAAGGGTACGTTCACACAGCGTAATTGCGGGGCGCATTTTGTGGTGTATTTGCTCTTTAATACACCCGACATGCGCACCGCCGCAATTGCGTAATTCATAGCTCTCTATGAGAGCTATGAATTACCATGTCGTCTCCTCCGGCGTACAATACGATGGTATTGTACGCGGGGGGAGAGAAGTGACAGTCCCTTTATTAGAAGCGGCAGGTCACTTATTTTTACGGGTGGGTTCTGTCTGCCAGGGAAAACAACAGGTAACCATAGCACTCACCGCTATGATCTGACCGTATTTGCGGGGCGCACTTGGGCGCGTTACAGCACAGTTATGCCCCACAAATACGCTGTGTATGTTCACACAGCGTAATGTCTTTCCGTACTTCGGCGCGTAATTGTGCTTCAATACACCCGACGTACGGAACGACATTATGGGAATTCATAGCTCACTGAGAGCAATGATAACCTGTTCTGGGGAGAATAAAGATCAGTGAGAGCTTCAGAGGGACGCGCTGGCCACAGTTTTTTCTCTGTAGAAATCCATGCCACAGTTCATGGGGCCTGAAAAATGCTGTGTGAACCCCCGCCCTACTGAGAATAACTTAACACAAAGGGCCTGGGCTCTGGATGTTTTAGGACCCTAGCAACGCCCCTGCTATCCGGTCTCCCGGGCGTTCTCCTCCGTCTTGGGGCACAGGCAGGGTGATGTTATCAGGCCGCGCACGGAGCGTGACGACACATGCTGCCTGTGCCGGAAACTCCGGACAGCCGCGAGTCTGTGGCCGTCCGGAGTCTACTGCAGAGCAAGGAGCGGTCACTCTCTGCTCCGCAGTGGTATCTTGGACACTGTCGGCTTACTCGGGATTCTGCTGTAGGCGCTCCCTGAGGAGTCGCGTATAACTGAAGTGTCCCTGCCGGCGCCTGGGCCATCGCAGCGCACGAGCGCCGACAGTGACTTGAGTATAAGCCGAGGGGGGATTTTTCAGCACATTTTTTGTGCTGAAAAACTCGGCTTATACTCGAGCATATACGGTAACTGCTGTTGCTTTATAGGCAATGTTCACACGGCTTATTGCCGGCGTAATTGCGGGGACGGATTTCGCCCCGCAATTACGCCGGCAGCCGTGCAGGGGGGGTGGGGCGTACACGCCATAAATAATGTGCATGTCACTTTCTCCCCCCTCGGCGGATTCGCCGAGCGGGGAGAGGAGACGGAATCCATAGTTCTCTATGAGAACTGTGGATTACCATAGTTACTGGGACGGATTGGAGCCATACTGAAGTGCAAATCCGGCGCGCAGTGTGAACGAGGCCATACTGTAGAGCACATTGTTTGATTATTGACTTTCTACTAGCCCTGGTTAGCGCCTTAGGGCTAGTTCACATGGCTTATTGCTGACACAATTGCGGGGACGGATTTTGCTCCGCAATTACACCGACTGCCGTGCAGTGGGGGCGGGGGGCCGGCATCTCGCCGGCCCCATAGACACTCATTATTCACGGCGTGTACATTCCGTAAGTAATGTGCATGTCACTTTCTCCCCGCCCAGCAGATTCGCCGAGCGGGGAGAGGAGACGGAATCCATATTTATGATATGGGAACTGTGGATTACCGTAATGCCTGGGACTGATTTCAGCCGTATTGGAGCGCAAATACGGCGCGCAGTACGGCTGAATCAGTCCCAAAATAAGCCGTGTGAACGAGGCCTTAGTCACCTCAAAGCTATTTTTATAGCATATTGGAAAGGGATAGATTAGATTAGACTGGACCATAGAGATATATATAGCAAAACATAAAAGAATAATGGGGTAATCGTTTTCTGTTCTAGGGAGGAGCTTTCTTTACTCTTATTAGGTTATTGCTGATAATACTTAACCTTTAGGTGTCCCAAATTTTAAAGGGGTCATCAAGCAATTTCCCCTGCTGGTATCAGGATCAAAAAGGGGAAAGTCGGCGACAAGCCAAGAAGTCATGTACATAACGGAACATCACACGTCTGAATTTAGTACTATCAGTGTTGTCAAGTGAGTAGCACTGATACAGTATTGAGCTGCTGAGTATTTTGTTTGTAAGGGGGGCTAGTGAGTGTGAAACAGAGAAAGGGTGTGGTGTGTCTTGGAGCAGAGCCGTTCACACATATATTCCAAAAGAAATTGTGCATTCACAGTTAACTGGATTCACAGCAAAATTTTAAATCCTTTTGTTTATTTCTTTAGAGTTTAAAAATAGTTTCCATGACAGATTCCTACACAAAAACAGCAAACGTGTTTCAAGCTAGTGCTTTAATCATTGTCATCCATGCAACCCAAGCATGTTTTAAAACTATTGGCATCAATACGAGATTAAGTTCATATCACATTATCTTAGGACATACATTGAAGTATTTAAATTTTTATAAAATATACAAAAAATGTTTTGTTGTCCACTTACTAAGTTACTAATGGGGAAAAAAAAAGTCATAAATTGTGAATTTTCCCCCCACTTAAAAAGATGAGAGGGGCCCTGTAATTGAATCATAGGTAGCCCTCACATGAGAACAAAATGAGAAAAAAAATCCAAAAATAAATTGTCTGATTTAAAAGAATTTATTAAAAAATTTTGGGTGGGAAAAAAGTATTTGGTCAATAAAAAAGTTATTCAATATTTGTTATATATCCTTTTTTGGGCAATGACGAGGCCCCAAATTTTTCGAAAGTCTTCACAAGGGTTTGGGCACACCTTTTTTCTGGTTAAGTGTTGACGTTATTTCGACAGAGTTGAAATCGGGGAGGTTTTTTTGTTGACGGATTTTTTCGATCACGAAATTTTTTGGGGAAAAAAAATTCTGCGCTAATTATTAAAATGCGCTATTTCAGCGCTTCTGTCATATTGGGGGCCCGCAAACAGTTAGGAATAGAGCAGGGTGAGCTTGGGGCGGCGTCATGACTGGGGGGAAAATGTTTATGGTTCGTTGGCTGGGAAAAATCACATGGGTTTTACATGAAAGCCCTTCCTGTTCTGCCCCCGTGTGTGTTAGTGTCTATAGGATTGGAAATGTGTCGGTTCTTCAAACCCTCGCGAAAAAGTATTTTGTTCACACAGACAGCTAGCTTTTTTTCTGTGAAATTTTGTTTAGGGATTTAAAATTTGCAATTTTAGGTACTTAGGCTGAAATTTTAAAGGACATCTGCCCCGTAAAAAAAAAAAAGGGGGTGAGTGAGGGGGGGGGGGGGGGGCGTGGGCAAACACGAGAAGCTCTTTAAGGGATATGGATATTTTGCAGCCCAGATTATTTTTGAATTGCATTGAAGGCTTTTTATTTAAAATTTTTGTTGAATATTTAATGAACTTATATTAGGATACAGATCTTTTCTAGTAATGAGGTGTATTTTTATTAGGTGCAAAAAACCCTTTTTTTATCCTTTTTAAATTTAGATGGTGTTTTTTTTCCTTTGATGAGGCCAGCTTTTTGATAGAGGCACCTTGCACTTAAATTTGAATACAGGAATTTGTAGTACCGCAGGTGTATTTGTTAGGTGCAAAAACCCCCTTTTATTTCGTATAATTTAGATTGGTTTTTTTTCACTTTGACGGGCCGCTTTGTTGATAAGGCACCTTGCACTTAAATTTTAATACAGCAATTTTGTAGTCACTGCGGGTATTTGGTTTGTTGCAAAACTCCCCTTTTATTATTGTATTAAATTTCGATGGGTTTTTTTTTACTTTGATGCAGGGCCACTTTGTTTTTAGAGGCACCCTTGCCTTAAAATTTTAAACAGCAATTTTGTAGTCACCGAGGTGTATTTTTTAGGGGCAAAACTCCCCTTTTTTATCCGTATACTTTCAGATAGGGTTTTTTTTTCCCCTTTGGTGCAGCCCCTTTGTTGTAAGGGCCCCTTTATTAAATTTGAATACGCAATTTTGTAGTCACCCGAGGTGTATTTTTTTAAAGGGGCAAAACTTACTTTTTATTATGTATATAATTTAGATAGGTTTTTTTCACTTTGGGCAGCCGCTTTGTTGAAAAGGCACCTTGCACTTAAATTTGAATCAGCAATTTTTTGTCACCGAGGTGTATTGTTGGTGCAAAATATTTTTTTCGTATTTTCAGATGTCATATGCCGCCTTTGCCGTAAAAGCATTCAGTAGAGGCAAAAATTCTTAGGTGTTTCACCACCACCAACATGTCTAGTCACATGCAGCGAATGCATGAGTTAAAAATGGAGGAAAATTACTTGGCCAAAAAAGGGCCCACACGATGCCGGGCTTCCAACCACTTTTCACACCCTCTGTCTCCGCCTCCTCCTCCTCCGCCACCACCACGCGTTCCTCAGCTGCCCAGGTCTCTCAGAGTCATGATCAGGGATCAGCCTCCGCTTCACCCTCCACCGTCGCCCGCGTACCAGCCGCTCCCCCAGAGACCCCTCCTCCCCCTTCTCCTTCTGCCCGTTTGACAACCGGCCTGCCGTCCAGCGGCCAGTGTAGCACCCAGCCTTCTGTCTTCCGGGTTTTGGGGAGCAAGAAGAAACACTTTAACCCAAACTATCCCAAAGCCAAAAGTCTGAATGTGGGCATTGCCAGGCTTTTGGCCTTGGAAATGTTGCCTTTCCGTCTGGTGGGACACAGAGGGGTTTTCCGCCACGTCATGGCCCTTGCCTGCCCCCAATACCAGATGCCGAACATGCATTTCTTTGCCATAAAAGCCGTCAATGCCCTAGCCAGCCACGTGTCATCTAAAATTTCAAGCGCGTTGTCTGCATTTTGTGTCCGAAAAGTCCATCTCACCACCGACCCCATGGACTAGAAAAGCACGGCCAAGGCCGGGCTATATCTCTGTGACAGCTCACTGGGTGAGCTGGGGGATGTCTCGGGGGATGACGGTGGACTCTCAGGCTCGGCGCACGCTCTTCAAAACGCAGGGATGGTGCAGGGCTCTTTCCCCCAAGGCCCTCTGGTGGCATCATGTGCCCAGAGAAAACCAGGCCGTGTTTGAAATTAATCTGTCTTGGAGACCGTCCCACACAGGTCAGGAGCTGTGGACGGCTTTTCCGCAATGAGACCGAGCGCTGGCTGGGTGACAAAAACCCTTTATGCCAGGTAAGGGTGGTGTGGATAACGGTCGAAATCTGCGGCTGCCCTTAAGATCGGTAGGCTGGAGCACATCCCTTCCCTGGCACATGTCATGAACCTTGTCGGCCAGAAATTTCTAAAGCGCTACCCGGGTCTCGACTGCCTGCTGAGGAAGGCTCGAGGTCTGAGTTCGCGCTTCCGCGCTTCGTCCCGCCTGGCTGCGTTGCAGTGTCAGCTCAGCCTCCCCGTCACCCGTCTCATTGTTGAAGTGGCCCAAAACGCTGGATTTCCACCCTCCACATGCTCCAGCGATTGTGCAGCAGCGCAATCCCATTACGCAATACGAAGTGACACATGGCTGACAAAGCAGCGGTGGGGGACCTCGGGGTGTTTGAGCCACCGAGAGTGGAGGCAGGTGAAAGAGCTCTGCACCATCCTTGCCAGTTTTGAAAGAAGCCACCAAAATGGTCAGCCGGACAATGCCCTTGTCAGCATGACCATTGTGGTGATCTTAGTTCTGGAACGACGTTTTGGGCACTCTGAAACAACAGGTCCCGCCAGCGACGGAGGAGGAGATGGACACAGATGCGACACGGAGCCTTTCTCTCCGTCGAATCCACAAGGCCCGACAGTTTCTCAATTTTATCGGTCTTCATTAGGCAGTGGGTTTGGGGTCCAGGGGTAGTGCAAGGCGGCGCATCAGCTCTCAGGGTGCATCATCTGAGGCAAGTCAGGGCTGTGTTGAAAGCTGTGCCGGGGAAGCGGAGGAGGAGGAGGAGGTATTCCTGGAACACCGGACGTTACTGACGTCCCTGCCCCTTTGGGAAAGAGGTTGGCGGAATTTGAGGGGGAGGAGGAAGATGAGGAAGATCAGTTTGCTATACCCCTCGACCCAGAGGCTTGGGAAATCAAGGCTCCATCTATCACATGAGTGCTTGGATGCTCCAACATGATCCTCGCATTGGGGCCCTAAAAAATGACCAACACTTACAGGGTGGCCACCCTCCTGGATCCCAGGTACAAAAAAAAAACTCAGCTCTTTCCTTCCACCCACCCAAATAGAGAGTAAAATGCAGGAAATGGAGACCTTGCTGATTGATCAACTGGAGACATCTGTTGCGTCTGCTTCACGTTCTTCAAATGTCACTGTGGAACAACGCCAGCGACGTGACAGCAGTAGAGTGCCAAGTAGGCGTAGCGGCAGCAGCAGGCAAGGTGGCAGAAGCCTAATGGGTGACCTCTGGCAATCTTTATTTACCACCTCACCAAGCATGCAATGCAGGGCACACATCCAACACACCGAGACCAGCTTAAGATCATGGGTGCACGAACTATCTGCGTTCTCAAACACCGATGTTTTAGTATGTGTTCCGGACCCAATAGACATCTGGGTATCCAAAAAGGACGAATGGCCCGAGCTCGCTCGCCACGCCATAGAGGTGTTGTCCTGCCCAGCAGCCAGCGTCATATCTGAGCGGACCTTCAGCACAGCTGGAGGAGTCATTACAGACAAACGCATCCGGCTTTCCACAGATAATGTGGATCGTTTGACTTTCATCAAGATGAATCAGGCATGGATCTCTGATGATGTTGTGGCCCCAATTGCCGAGGTCACCGATTAGTTGCCGGTCTACTTCACATTTCTCTTCAAACAGAAATGGTTCTCTTGAAAACTTTTTTTTAAAATGATCATTTTTTACTGCAATTTTTATTCTCAGTTCCCAACAGTTCTTTTGCTGGTTTTGCTGTGAGGAGACTGTAAAAGACAGCAAGGGTTTCATGACAAAACCGTATTCCCCTTTATTCACTTCATCTTTAGAATTTTTCGCATTGTCAATGGTTTTGGGGGCATGTTTTCTGTGAGATACAGCTATAATCATGGTCCTTTGGAACAGAAATGTGGCTTCTAAGTGGCATTTCTCCCTCACAATTTTTAACAGTGGCTGTGGAGTCATTTTTATAATTTTTTGTGGTCATGGTGCTGTGAGATACAGCTATAATCATGGTCCTTTGGAACTTAAATGTGGCTTTTAAGTGGCACTTCTCCCTCACAATTTTTAACAGTGGCTGAGAAGTCATTTTTATAATTTTTTGTGGTCATGGTGCTGTAAGATACAGCTATAATCATGGTCCTTTGGAACAGAAATGTGGCTTTTAAGTGGCATTTCTCCCCCCACAATTTTTAACAGTGTCTGAGAAGTCATTTTATAATTTTTTGTTGGTCATGGTGCTGTGAGATACAGCTATAATCTGGTCCTTTGGAACAGAAATGTGGCTTTTAAGTGGATTTCTCCCTCACAATTTTTAACACTGGCGTGAGGAATTCATTTGTATAATTTTGTGGGGTCATGTTGCTTTTAAATGCAGCAATACTACAGGTCCTATTATAAAAAAAATGTTGTTTCTAACGACATTTTTTCTTCACAATTGTCAAAAGTGGCTCAAGGGTCATGTTTTGAATTTTTGAGGGCATTTTGCTGTAACATGCAGCTATACTACATGTCTATATAAAAAAAAATGTTGTTTCTAACAGACATTTGTTCTTTACAATTGTCAAAAGTGGCTCATGGGTCATGTTTTGAATTTTTGGGGGCATTTTTTCTGTGAAATGCAGCTAGACTACAGGTCCTATTTAAAAAAAATGTTGTTTCTAACAGGACATTTTTTTCTTCACAATTTTTCCAAAAATGGCTCAAGGGTCATGCTTTGAATTTTTGGGGGCATTTTGCTGTGACATCCCCTAATACGGGTTCCTATTAAAAAAAAAAATTTTGTTCTAACGGGCATTTGTTCTTCACAATTGTCCAAAGTGGCTCAAGGGTCATGTTTTTAAATTTTTTTGGGGGCTTTTTTGCTGTGACATAGCTAATCAGGCCCCTATTAAAAAAAAATGTTGTTTCAACGACATTTGTTCTTCACAATTGTCCAAAGGGCTCAAGGATCATTTTTAATTTTTGGGGGCTTTTGCGGGGCATGGCTATACTACAGTCTATTATAAAAAATTTTTGTTTCTAACAGACATTTTTCTTCCAATTTCCAAAGTGGCTAAAGGGCTCTTTAAATTTTTGGGGGGGCATTTTGCGTGACATGCGCTTATCAGGCCCTATTAAAAAAAAATTTTTGTTTTTACAGAATTTTTTCTTCAAAATTTGCCCCAAAGTGGCCAAAGGGCTGCTTTGTTTTTTTGGGGCATTTTCTGTGACTGCAGCTATACTACGGCCTATTAAAAAAAAAATGTTTTTTCTACAGACATTTTTTTTTCACAATTGCCAAAGGGGGTCGGGGTCATGCTTTGAATTTTGGGGCATTTTTGCGGGGGACAAGCAGCTATATACGGGTCCATTAAAAAAAAATTTTTTGTTTCAAACGCATTTGTTCTTCAAAATTTGCCCAAAAGGGGCTGGGGGTCTGCTTTGAATTTTTGGGGGTTTTTGCTGGACATGCAGCTATACTACGGTCTATTATAAAAAATTTTTTTTTCTAACAGACATTTTTTTTCCAAAATTTGTCCAAAAGTGGTCAAGGGTCATGCTTGAATTTTTGGGGGCATTTTGCTGTACTGGCTATATCAGGTCCTATTAAAAAAAAAATGTTGTTCTAACAGACATTTTTTTTCCCCCCCCCCAAATTGTCCAAAGTGGCCGGGGTCTGTTTTGAATTTTTTGGGGGCTTTTTGGCTGTGCATGCAGCTATACTCGGGTCCTATTATAAAAAAAAGTTTTTTTCTAAAAAACATTTTTCTTCCAATTGCCAAAAGGGGCTCAAGGGTATGTTTGAATTTTTGGGGGCATTTTGCTGTGACATGCACCCTATAAAACAGGCCCTATTATAAAAAAATGTTTTTTAACAGACATTTCTTTTTCCCAAAATTTGGGGCCAAAGTGGCTAAAGGGTCATGCTTTGAATTTTTGGGGGGGATTTTGCTGTGACAGAACTAACTACAGGCCCTATTATAAAAAAAATTTGTTTTAAAACAACATTTGTTCTTCAAATTGTAAGAGTGGCTCAAGGGTATGGTGCTTAAAAAAAGGAAATAGGTAGGACCGTTAATGGACACATTTTGCAAAATGACTTGTTTTTGCAAAAATTTTAACATAGCTAGAAACCCCTTATTGAACAACCCATTTTTTACAATTAAAAAAAAGAAAACCCAAGAGGTGGGGGGTTCCACCATTTTAAAAAATGTGTTTTCTAGAATTAAAACTAAAAAACGGCTGTACAAAATGCTGTAAAAAAATATTTTTGAATTGTACAAGGGGGTACAGGAAGACTGACAAGTTTGGTTATTAGAGGACAGGAGTAGGAGCAGGACGAGAACAAAGAACAAAAAAAAATTTCCCCCAACGGAGTAAAACGAAAAAAAGAAACCCAAAAAAAAGGGCCCCTGGGGGAAAACGGAAAATCAACACCAGATTTCCAAGTGAAGCTAATTGGTCCGCACCATACGGAGGGGAAGCGCTCCCCAGGTCTTGATGGTACTAGGAAGGCTAGTTTACCTACACCCCTTGCCTCTCTTCAGACACGTTTTGTTTCTGCTAAAGGGCATTTTTACCCTGTTAATTGCGGACGCCGCCTGGGCTCTCCCGACCCACTGTAAAATCCGGCCCTGGCAGCTGAACCCGCGTGGGGTTTAAAAGATGACGACGCTGCCTGGGCTCTCACCGCACCACTGTAATTTGGCCCCGGCGCTGGCCCCCGTGTTAAAAAGATGGCTGAGACAGCAGGTCCACCTTTTTTGGGGGGAAAAAGGAGAGTTCAAATTTCTCAAAAAAAAACAATTTTGAAAAAGGTGATTTCTGGAGGTTAATAGTGTAAAAAGGGGTCCCCGGGTGGGCACAAAAAGCACAATTTGAGGTTAAAATTTTTGGGGCGGAAAACTATGGGGCGCACTTTTTATCTCCAGGGGAGTCTGCCCCCAATCACGAAGAAGGATTGGAGGAAAAAAAAAACAATTTAAATGTTTTGGCTGAATCACTCTCAGAAGCCAGGAGGGCAAATGTCTTCTCAAAAAAAAAAAAAAAAAGAAGTGTTTTGGGGATGATTGGGACATTTTATTACTTATGGGGTTTTGCGGACGAATTAACACATTACAGTGTCAAAAAACCTTAAAAACCCTGCAGGGGGGGGTGTATGTTTTTATTTTATCACATTTGAAAAAAAGAAAAATGATAATAATGTAAAACTATAAATAAAACTTCCCAAAATTTAAATTCTGTAAACCAAATGTCAGTTACCAAAAAATAACTAAATGCCAGTCACTGTACAAAATAGCATAGTGCCACTTTGTGATCTGTGGTCAAACAGGTTCAGGGGTCATTCGCGGTACAGGACAGTATAGTCAATGTCCAGTGAAACTAAAATGGTGTTGAAAGACTCCTTTTTCCGGCACTTTTTAAATCTGGGGTCATGCGGGTTTTGGGGGCTCATGCTGTGGCCCAGGACAGGTATAGTCAATGTCCAGTGAAACTAAAATGGTGGGTCAAAGATCCTTTTTCCACACTTTTTAAAATCTGTGGGTCAGACAGGTTTAATGGTCATACTGCGGTACAGGCCAGATTAAGTTAAATGTCCAGTTCAACTAAAATGGTGTTGAAAGACTCTTTTTTCCGGCACTTTTTAATTGTGGGTCAGCAGGTTTAATGGTCATACTGTGGTCCAGGACAGGTATGTCAATTGTCCATTTGAAACTAAAATGGTGGTTCAAAGACTCCTTTTCCCAGCACTTTTTAATCTTGTGGGTCCAGACAGGTTTATGGCCCCAATTTGCCGGTACAGGACAGATATAGTCAAAGTCCAGTTCAACAAAAATGGTGGTTGAAAGACTCCTTTTTCCGGATCTTTTTAATCTGTGGGGTCAGATAGGTTTAATGGTCATACTGTGGTACAGGACAGGTATAGTCAATGTCCAGTGAAACTAAAATGGTGGTTCAAAGACTCCTTTCCCAGCACTTTTTAATCTGTGGGTCAGACAGGTTAATGGTCATTCTGCTTTACCAGGACAGGTATATTCAATGGTCCAGTTCAACTAAATGGTGGGTTGAAAGACTCCTTTTTCGGCACTTTTAAATCTGGGTTTTCATGCATTTTGGGGGCCAGCTTGTTCCAGGACGGGGATATTCAAGTCCTTAAAGTAAAAGATGGTTAAAATATATCCCTTTCGGCATTTTTTAAATTTTTTGGGTGAGCAGGTTTAAGGGTCACGTGGTACAAAATATAGTGAATGGTCTGGTTTTTTTTCTGGGGGCTTTAAAACCCCCAAAGGGGTTTTTCCAAAGATGTGCACGTATCCTTTTTGCGTTGTGGATTTAATCCAGCTTCTCCACCCTGTTTGGGTGTAAGAATGAAGGTATTGTTGCTCTCCCATAGACTTTCATGGTCATCGGCACTAATCTATTATCGACTATCGGAAATTGTCTTGATAATTGCCGATATCGACTATTGACCTGATGACGATAGTCAACGTAATCGCTCATCACTATTGCTGGTATGTTGACCCATTCCTCCATGCAGATTTCCTCTAGAGCAGTGATGTTTTGGGGCTGTCGCTGGGCAACACGGACTTCCTTTAACTCCCTCCAAAGGTTTTCTATGGGGGTTGAAATCTGGAGACTGGCTAGGCCACTCCAGGACCTTGTTAACCAAAAAAGAATACAATGACAAAAAAGTCATAGGAAAATATATATTGACAATCTTTATTAATTCAATAATAAATATTAAAAACTAAAAATGTCACAAATAGACCAAAAATTTAAAGGGTAAAAACAATTAAAAAATGCCCCCTATCAAACAAGGCATACAAATCCCCCCATTTCCTGAATAAGAAAAATCATCTAAGGTGTATAACCTATAAATTAACATTTTGTATTAACGTGTCTATATAGAGATCAAGTGATTAAATAGTATATAGACCCCATCAAGAAGGCAACAATAATGCCCCCAACTCTCACCCCCACAATACATTACCAAGTGTATCAGGAATTGGAGGAGATGCACTGCAGGAATGGGATAGCCCTCGACGCACGTTTCGCCAAGCTTTCTCATAGACACTCCAGGACCTTGAAATGCTTCTTACGAAGTCACTCCTTCGTTGCCCTGGAGGTGTGTTTGGGATCATTGTCATGCTGAAAGACCCAGCCATGTTTCATCTTCAATGTCCTTGCTGATGGAAGGAGGTTTGCACTCAAAATCTCAGCCCCAAAGCATGATGTTGCCGCCGCCATGCTTCACAGTAGTTATGGTGTTCTTTGGATTCAACTCCACATTCTCTCTCCTCCAAACATAGTTGTATTTCTACCAATCAGTTCTACTTTGGTTTCATTTGAACATATGACATTCTCCAAATACTCTTCTGTATCATCCAAATACTCTCTAGAAAACTTTAGATGGGCCCGGACATGTACTGGCTTAAGCCTTTGTTACGTTGGTCTCGGCTCTCTGCAGGACATTCACTAGGTCCCCCCATGTGGTTCTGGGATTTTTGCTCACTGTTCTTGTGATCATTTTGACCCCTCGGGTGAGATCTTGTGTGGAGCCCCAGATCGAGGGAGATTATCAGTGGTCTTGTATGTCTTCCATCTTCTAATTATTGCTCCCACAGTTGATTTCTTCACACCAAGCTGCTTGCCTATTCCAGATTCAGTCTTTCCAGCCTGGTACAGAGCTACAATTTTGTTTCTGGTGTCCTTCAACAGCTCTTTGGTCTTCACCATAGTTGAGTTTGGAGAGTGACTGTTTGAGGTTGTGGACAGGTGTCTTTTAAATTGATAACTGTGAGAGCCAGAAATCTTGCTTGTTGGTAGGGGAGCAAATACTTATTTTACACCATAATTGGCAAATAAATTCTTTCCAAATCAGACAATGTGATTTTCGGAATTTGTTTTCTCATTTTGTCTCTCATAGTGTTGTAGATGGAACTGCAAAGGGGCTTGATGTCCTAGTGGGGGATCAAATCAGTATATTGAATGGCACGTGCCAAAGAAATCACAAGCTGACAGTCTGCAGTTTAATGAGTTCTCTAGTCCTTTATTACAGAACACAAGTTTTTATAGCTGGGCCTAAACAAAAATTCCATAGGCAACATGTGACATATATCCACCCTCTTTATAGGTTATTCTTATCTATATCTTTATCTAACACAGCCCCCCTTTGTCTCAAAGAAACAAAATAGTTAAGGCCAGTGTCCATCTTGGTTTTTAAGATACTTCTTGGCACAACAGGGTGTCTGAACCAGGGCTGTTCCTAGGGGCGGGCGAGTCAGGCAATCGCCCCAGGCGCCGAGGCTCCCCTCACCCGATGGGGGCGCCACCCGCCTCGCCCCCCCGTGTTAAAGCCTTGACTCTGCGGCCTGCCCACACTTAAGCAGCTCCCCGGCGGGGGAGGAGGAGGACGGACGCTCCCTCCTGTGCCCCTCCCGAAAGTATCAGCGCTCACTCAAGCGCGCCCCAAAATACACACAGGAGGGGGGCGCACGGTTTTTCCCCACCCCATCTGCAACGCTCAGTCTCAGCTCCCTTTGCCCCCGGGAGGCCCGGGACCGGGACACACTGGGGGTGATCCTGGAAAGGTAAGAAATTTTTTTTATTTTAAAATCCTTACTAGGGGGGCAGCGGGCTACAAGGGGGAAAAAGGCCAAGGGGACAGGGCTACAAGGGGGGCAACGGCAACGGGGGGAAACTGTCTACAAGGGGGCAACGGGCTACGGGGGACACTGGTAAAGGGGGGGACACTGGCACGGGGGCAGTGGCTACAAGGGGAAAACCGGCTACAGGGCAACGGCTAAGGGACACGGGCTACAAGGGGGCACGGGGATACAGGGGGACTGGCTACGGGGGGGACCTGCTAAAAGGGGGGACACTGGCTACAGGGGGCAACGGCAACAAGGGGGAAAAGGCTACAAGGACACGGGTAAGGGGGCCAACGGGCTAAAGGGGGGGAAAAACGGTTCGGGGGGACACTGGCACAGGGGGCAACGGCTACAAGGGGGACATGCTTTCAGGGACACGGCACGGGGGGACACTGGCTACAGGGGTGCACTGGCATCAAGGGGACACTGGCTGCAGGGGGCAAACGGCATAGGGGGACACTGGTCAGGGGACACGGCTAAAAAGGGGGGACACTGGCTAAAAGGGGGGGACACTGGCTGCAGGGGAACGGCAAAAGGGGACATGGCTAAAACGGGACACGGCTACAGGGGGACACTGGTACAAGGGGGGCAAGGTTACAGGGGACCCGGGAACAAGGGGGACACGGCTACGGGGAAATTTGGCTACAGGGGGCAACGGCTAAAGGGGGAAACGGGCTACAGGGGACACGGCAAAAAGGGGGCCCTGGCTACAGGGGCAACTGAATACGGGGGGGGACACTGCTACAGGGGGACACTGCTGGGGGGGCATGGACAAGGGGAAAAGGCTAAAAGGGGGGGCACGGTACGGGGGGAAAATGGCTACAAGGGGGACACTGGCACAGGGGACACGGCTACAGGGGGCAACGGGGCTACGGGGGACCGGCTTGGGGGGACAGGGCCCTGCAGGGGGCAAATGGCTTTTGGGGACACGGGCTACAAGGGGGACACTGGCTGCGGGGGGCACTGGCAAAAGGGGGGACACGGCTGCAGGGGCCCTGCACGGGGGCAATGGGTAAGGGAAACTATCGTGGCTACAGGGGCCAACTATCTGGCAATTTTCAAATTGAAGGCCGTGCCAAAAAAAAACACAACTGCATCTGCATTTAAAGGGTTTTCCTGCCCCTTTATTACAGAACAAAGTTTTTTAAGCGGGGCCCAAAAAAAAAATTCCCATAGGCAAAATGTGACAAAACCCCACCCCTTTAAAGGAAACTTAAACTTTACAACACACCCCCCTTTGCTCAAAGAAACAAAATAGTTAAGGCCACGGGTTTTTAAGATACTTCTTGCACAACAGGGTTCTGAACCAGGGCGCCTGGGGGGCGGGCAGGCAGGCAATCCCCCCGGGCGCGAGCCCCCCTCCCCCCATGGGGCGCCACCCGCCTCGCCCGCCCTGGGGTTACCCTCGACCTCCCGGAGCTGTACACACTTAATGCGCTGCCGGTACGGGGAGGAGGCAGGACGGATCGCTCCCTCCTTGTCCTCCCCGTATTTATCAGCATCACCAAGCGCCGAATACACAGCAGCATGCGGGGGGGCGCAGGGCTTTACCATGCCACTGAAACCCTCATCCCTCCCGTTGTCCCAGGAGCCCCTGGGGACCTGGCACACTGCGGGGTCCGGAAAGGTAAAAAAGTTTTTTATTATTTTAAAACCTTACTACGGGGGGCAGCGGGCTACAAGGGGAAAACCGGCACAGGGGGCAACTGGCTACAAGGGGGCACGGCACAGGGACACTGGCAAAAGGGGGGACCTGGCACGGGGGACACGGCAAAAGGGGGGAACGGCAAGGGGGGACACTGGCTTAAAGGGGGGACATGGCTAAAAGGGGAAAACTGGCTATAGGGGACACGGGCTCAAGGGGGACATTGGCTGGGGGGACACTGGTACAAGGGGCACGGGCTGCACGGTACGGGGAAACAACATCTGGCTACAGGGGCAACTATCAGGCTAAGGGGGAAACTATCAGGGCTGCTGGGGCTACTATCGGGTTACAGGGGTTTAAGGGCTACAGGGGCAATATCAGGGCTGAAGAGGAAACTACGACTACGGGGGGCAACTATGGGGCACTGGGCTACGTCGGGTTACAAGTGGGTATCACAGGGCTACAGGGGGCAGTTATTGGTAAGCATTGTGCGCATTTTTTTACAGGGGGGGGGGGGGGGGGCGAAATTTCTTCACCTCGCCTTGAGTGCAATTTAGCCTAGGAACGGCCCAAGTCTGAACACAGGTGCCATCTTGTGGGTGAAATAGACATTTCACCTAATACATTCCATAACAAAGTTTGGGGGTCTACCATTGTCAATTAAAGGCCCTCTCATCTTTTAAGTGGGGGAACTTCACAAATAGTGGCTGATAAAAACTTTTTCCCCCTGTATAATTAATCCATGTATATATAATTTTTATATATATTATATATTTTTTTTTTTATATAAGTACAGCCGAAAGTTTGGACCACCTTTTCATTCCCAAAAGTTTTTCTGTATTTAATGACATAAAAATTGTAGAATCACACTGAAGGCATCAAACTATGAATTAACCGTGGAATTTTAAACTTTACAAAAAAGTGGAAACAAATGAAAATGTCCTTACATTCTAAGATCTTCAAAAAAAGCCCCCTTTTCCTTTGATTTAAGCTTTCACACTCTGGCATTCTCTTGATGAGCTTCAAGAGGATCACCTGAAAAAGGGTTTTATTTACAGGGGTGCCTTCGGTTTAATAATGGGATTTCTTGCCTTAAAATGGGGTTGGGACCTCAGTTTGTTTTTTCAGAATCAGGTGGATACACAGTGATAGTCCTACGAATGGGCTGTTAGAATTTCTGTTATGGCAAGAAAAAAACAGCAATACAGAAAAACGAGTGCCCACATTACTTTTAAAAAGAAGGTCGTCGCCGAAAAATTGGGGAAAACTTGAAAATTCCCCCAAATCCATGGCAAAAACCACAAGCACTACAAAGAAACTGGCTCACATGGGCGGCCCCCGAAAGGGAAGACCAAGAGCACCCTGCTGCGGAGGATAATTCATCCGAGTCACCACCTCAGAAATCGCAGGTTTAAAAGCACTCAATTCGAGACCCGGTCAATGCCACAGAATTTAGCAGCAGAACATCTCTACAACAACTGTTAAGAGGAGAGCGAAGGCCTTCATGGTAAAAAAGCTGTAGGGAAAAAAAATGAAAAGGCAGGCAACAAGCAGAAGAGACTTTTTCGGCTAAAGAACCAAGGGAAAGGACATTATACCAGGAAATCTTGCTTGGTCGCTGGTCCAAATTTTAGATCTTTTGGTTCCCC